>JAWNNJ010002020.1:0-96404 GCA_035045125.1 Hypselothyrea guttata
ACTTGAATCTAGAATTCAAGCTTTTTTTTCAAATTTTTCTCTCAGTGTGGACATGGGCATAAATTGCATTCATTAGGAGGCGTGTCTGTGTGTGTGTGCTTTTGCCACATTCCGTCCGGTTTAAGTTCTAAATTCCCATCCCGTCCGCCTCTCCGTCGCTTTGTCCCTCCCCCCTCTTGTATTTTGTGAGATTATTGTTGTGTCGCTCGCAACTGGACATCGATGACGCGTTGAAGCCTGATGGCTGATGCTTGACGGTTGGACGGTTGGACGGCTGACGGCTGACGGTTTAACTGAGCGATTGGCCCAGTTATGCCCTCCGGCGTATGAATAGTCTGGCCTGGGCAGAGCCCCGGGGTTTCAATCTAATTGGAAAGGTAGCCAAACTCTGGGCGTGAACTCGACTCGCGCTACGCTGAGCATGGCCTTTATTATGCAGTTCAATTTTTGGCCTAGGGTGCAGCTATATCGTATATTTTTCAGCGATATTTCAGCTTTTGTTAGCTGGGGGCCTTTTTGGGAATTCTTTTTTTCTGTTGGAAATTGAAATTGAAATTTTGCACAATTTTTTTTTTGTTTTTAGCTCAGAGTATTCGATATGACAGGCAAAGAGCATATATTTCGAGCTGCTGCAATTAAAGCCACACACAGAAACATGTATATATAAATTTGCAAACCCACACACACACATGCATTTACGTACACATACATATATCAGCTGAAAGTAGTCAAAGGCTCATTGCGGTTAACCACATTTGGAGTACTGCAAAACCCCAGCTAAAATCTCAACAATTTATTGCAGTTCAGTAGTTTAGCACACGGTTTATGTGTATAGGTGTTTAGGTGTGTGTGTGTGTGTGTATGTGTGTGTGAGTGGGTGTGTGTCCAGGGCTGGATTTTCCACTAAAGTTGATAGCAGAGGCCTCTAAAATTTAATCTCCTTAACATAACCACAGCTCGCGTTGCGCGCTTGTCCGTACAGTATATAATTTAAAATGAGAAAAATCCTCATATATATTAAGCTTGTTATTCAATCTTTTTTTTATTCAATATTATGACTGTCATTTTTATTGATTTTGGGCGTAAATGGGGCGTGTCATACAGCGTTTAAAACGAACCTGGTCTACGCATGATATACAGCTATATATAAATATTTCTATATTTTAAATTAAGTAAAAATATAAATAAGTTCTTAGCTAATTTCGATTGATTTGATAGTCAAAAGAGCCCCTAATATAAAAGCGCCCAATGCCCCTCAATAAGCTAAATCCGGGCCTGTTGCATGTGACGACTGTACATGTGTCTGGGCAATTTGCAGTCTCTCAGCTCATGCAACTTGTGGTTCAAATTAGTTGCATTTGTTGCTCTCATTCATGCTTCATTTAAAGGCTTACCGTCGTTCCCCCTCTTCCATTTTCCCACAAATTTACACTCTTTTGCTACTTCCTAATCTGTGTCTTTTTCGGTTGACCTCTCATACTTGCGCTGAGCTCTTTGACTCTTAGGCTCAGGTCGAGTCCATTAAACTAATTGTAATTTCGGCACAGCTGTATTTGAGCTGCATTTACCGCATCAATTTTATATACCTCGTAAAACCCAACAAAATATTGTTGCATACTTATCGGATATGGGAAAATATTTTCCAATTTTAATTTCAAACTTTAATAATTAGGAAAAAACACACCGCTTGCAAATCGGTTGAGTTTAAATAAAGTTATGCACATTCAAAGTTAATTAAAAATAGCTTTTTTCGTTATTAAGAAATTATTATCAGAAGTTATTGAGGAACAATTCTTAGCTCTCTGGTTGTGTTTGTATTAAGCTTACCATATACCCTGTAAAATGACTTGAGCACCAATCAACTTCGATGGGTGTACCCTGTGTTAGCTCACTTATATGCAAGGGGTATGCTTGTGTACGCCCGGAAAATCTCGAGCAATTTATAAAAGTTATTGTGACTGCTATGAAACGCTTAAAGCCAACACAAGTCACTTTAATTGCTATTACCAAAGCCCACAAAACAATGTCCTTGGCAGGGCCAAGGGGCTGGAGTCGAGCGGGGGGACTTGTATGGTTTTGGTATAGGGTATATATGTATGTGTATTGGTGGGCGTGCATGTGTCAGAAGGTCGCATTAAATACTTATGAGCATAAAACAGCGCGAACGTAAAAGCGAAAATAGTTTCGGGAAAACGGCAATGGGACGAGGTCGTCTAGGTAATTGGAGTGCCAAAACAACTCTCTGTAAATGTGTCTGTGTGTGTGTGTGTGTGAGAGAAAGTGTGTGTGTGTGGGTGTGTGTGTGTGTGGTTAGCAAACTGTAATTTACATTAAGTGTTGACACGTTGACATACGCAGGCGACGTTCTCTCTTCGGCCCCTTCGCCAAGAGCGCATTTGCAATTGTCGTTGGCTTTCATTTGTCCTTACATTTTCCATTTTCCATTTCCCCATTGCCAGTGCTTTACTTCTGTATGTGTGTGCGTGTGTGTATGTGTTGCAAAGGACTATTATAACTTTGTCGTGCCGTCGTGGGGCAAAAGGCAAAGGCAAAAGGCGCACAGCAAACGCCAAAGCCAAAGTAACACACTCGCCAAGCACGGACAGAGGCGTACGTTTAGACTGAACCGCTGGGGGCGAGGGGGGACGTGTGAGGTCAGGTGCGACACAAAAAAATGTAAAAGAGAAGGGGGCAGGGGGGCAAGTGAAAATACTTTTTTGCAGCAGCCGTAACTACGTTTAAATGCTTGCTAGCCATAAGCCAAAGGCTCTTTACTCAGCTCTAAAACAAAACAGCAAATAACAAAACTATAAAAAATCCCAGCAACGACGAAGGCAATCAATCGGATACGCCCGACTGTAAAATACCCTGCACCTTTTATATATTTGAATATATTTTATATATTACGCTTGTTAATAGGTTTTTATCGTTTTGAGTAATAGAGCTTCGAGGCATCCAAAATTTAATTTAGTAATGCTATTAATCAATCTAACATCTGAAAATGGCTGCTCTAGATCTCTATTAATCCAGACAAAACAAAACACAGGCTTACATGTCTTTATCCACTCAGCTCATCGTACTGATCAATATATATCTGCCACGCCTTCTTTAGCCTGTTACATTTTTTTGCACAAAGTCAATAGCCCTGTTTTTACCCATTTCATGTATACAGGGTATACAAAGTTTTTATACAAAAGCAAAGTAAATAAAAATGTACAATTTATTTAATTAAATGAGGCTATGCGCGCATTTTAAAAAGTTGTGTTTACAAAGATTTTTCTTTTGTTATAAAAAAGTTACAGCAGCTTAAAGCTCAATTGAAAAGCTTCAATTGTAAGCAAAAAAAATAAAACAATTAAAAAATTTGCAAAAAGCTTAATATTTTAACATTTTAATTTAAGTAAAGCTATCTATAAAATTATTTAAACACTTCTTCTCACTGTTGTAACATTTCAGTTTACATTTTGCACGATTTTCAAGAATAATAGTTCGCTGTGTTGCCACTTTTCACACGCTGTGTCGTTTCTGTCTGTGTGGGTGTAGGTAAACATTGGAGCTGCGGGATCCATTTCCACTTACATTTCCCACAACCACATCCACTGGCAGCTCCATTTCCATTTCCAATTTGAGACAAATATAACGTAATGCGACGCTTAAAGGGTCGACTAAGTGGCCATTGGGATTTTTGGCCATATGCAAATGTTGTTGTTGTTGGTACACAGTTGTGGCCAAGTGCTCAGCCACCAAGTGGCCCTTCAGGCAGCGCCAACAGAGCCACCAACGTAGGAGGGCTAATCATTTGCCACATGGCTGGGAAAAAAGAGTTGTTTATTTATTATGAATATATTTATGCTGTTTTTTGTTAATTCAGCACAAAATGCCAAAGCAAAATAGAAGCAAAATGGCAGCAGGCAGACATGTTTATGGCATAACTCTCGTATTTTTAGTTGGTTTTCGAAGCAATTTTGCGAATAGTTTCATCAAGTTCATAGCTTCGTAGACGCCGCTGTGCAAACTAATAGCTTTATAAATGTGTTTATTATGCTCTTTTTATGCGATGTGTGTGGAACTGCAAAGGCATAATTTTAAGTTAAAAAAAAACTTCTGTGGTTCGAGTAAATCGATATCTAGAATTGAAATTTGATAAGCGTGTTGTTTTCTATTCTCAAGATCTACACATGTTTAATCGTATAACCGCTGTGTTTAATTTGGATTTTATCTGAAATAATGTTTATAAACAAGAATTTGCCTTCAATAATTTTGGCAATTTAAACAAAAAAAAAACCGCATATTATAATTGTATATTGCTATATTAATTTAAATTTCAATTAAATTTAATTATAATAATGGTTGAACCTGACTCAATCGTTCAAAATTATTTCCTATGAAATTGAAATCAGGAAACATTAAATTATGGTATAGGATTTTCACAAAAGATCAAAATTCTGGTCTAAGTGTACAAATAGACCCACACTCATTACAAAAAATGTATTGCTAAACTAATTATAGAAGCCACGAAATTTGCGTTATTTATGTAGTGCTTTTCCAACTCTATGTGTACATATAGAGTATCTATTTATTTGCTGCAGCCATTTGCCCCACCTGCATCGGCGGTTATCCCTCCATCATCAGTTTTCCGCACATTTTCAGCAGCTGCTTGTGCCATATATTAATTACAATATTTTTGGCACGTGCAACACGTGTGTGTGTGTGTCTGTGTGTGTGCAACAATGCGTAAAATTCTTTAATCGCAATTACCAAATTGTGTGGCATGCAACTCTACATAATTGATATTGAAATTTGCATTTGTTGTTGCTTTATTTCGCTTAATTGTAATTTTTATGGCATGCTGTAATTTCAAAATGTTTGTTATATATTGCCAAAATTGCATCAAGTACAGTCGAGTGTACTCGACAACACATACTGGGTATTTCTTTAATACCTATTTTGATATCAATGAAAATTACCAACTTTCGGATACATTTTCAAAAGTATTTCCTAATCGTAAGTCATCAATTCGAGATATTTGCGAATAAAAGTGTTGTATTATTCTAAACAAAACATCACATAGTCCATTAAAAGCTAACTGCTATGACACCCAACTTTTTCCTTGTTTTTATATTTTGTTGCGATTAATAATTCCTAGAAAATGTGAAATACTTTTTCTTCGCTTTCAAGAAAACCTTTAAAATTTAAACGAAAAGCTTACTGCTATGACACACATAGTACCACTACCTTAGCCTTTTAATCCATTGAATAAAATGATTAAATTAATGCTGAATCAAAGGGAAGGAGATGATGCATGAAGCGTCAGAAAAACAACTCAAAGGCTCAAGAGCATTACAATCAAAAAGACAGAATGGTGGGAGGACTAAGTGATAGCCTGGTCTGTTCGGATGTAGATAGCCTGGACGTTGTGTATGTTTTCATAACGCATATAAAGAAAGCACAAAAGTAAATTAATAATTAAATAAGCCATGTCAAGAGTTGGTGTAAAAAAGTTTCGAATAAACCTATGACAATATTTTAATACTATTTGCTGGGGCATCGGAGGAACAAACCAGAAACAACAACAGCAAAGTCAACTTCAGCTTATGGCCGATAAAGTTAACAAAGCCGAAGCCAAGTATTTGGCCAAGTTTTAGTTATTGTTATGACAACACTGAATGCAGTGGACATTAATGTTGTTATTACTGCTGTTGCCGTTGACAGTGTTGACAACGAGGCAAAAGCGTAGCAATATCAGTTATTGAAAGTTTTTTTCCCCCCCGTTTACTGCTCAGTTGTTGGTCCTGACAGCAGCTTTTGCCAGCAAACTTCTCGCAAACAACAAAAGGGGTAACAGCAGAGGCCGGGAAGTGAGCGTAAAGGCCAAAAGCTCTTTAAACAGCAGCAGCAGCAGCAAAAAGTTTACTGCAATTTGGCAAGTTTTGTTGGTTGTAGAAACAAAACTCTGACCAAAATACACGAATTAGCAGTACACCAAGTGACCTAAAAAAAAAAACACAAAAAAAAGAGTTGATCAAAAATAAAACTTCTTGACAGCTGGTGAAGTTTGGCAACACTGCAATCATATGTTGTAGCTGAGCCACAATCAATTTGCATTGAATTCTGTGTTGAATCTAAGCGCATACTTCAGAATTTATACAGCTAAGCTTTCAGGCATAATACAAGTAAAATTTGGCAACGCAACATACATTATTAAATCCATTTAGTAAGCTTAAGTTAGTAAAACCAAACATCGATATACTGGGTTAAAAAATATAGATTTTAGAGCCAAAAAAGCGTTTTTAGGAACTTTTTAACGCCTGAAAGCAATGTACTCCCACCTTACCTTAGAATAACATATCTAAATAAACAAATAAATAAATAATGAATTCATATTTTTAAATCTTAGCACTTATGTAAAACCTATGTAGATATTAAGTAAAAATTGGCAACAGTGTACTATTGATTTTAATTCGAATTGATAGGAATTAAATGAACTATATAATATACGCAATTAAATTTGACTGATTAGCAACCATTTAACAGCTTAAAGCAACTTTTTCGCAGCATTGTTAAATTGTCTGGCAATGTTTGGCGACACTGCTGACAAAGCCTGTCAGCGGCATCAAAAAGTTCACTTTGCCTTATCAATGGCTGCATCAAATGCGGCAACTCTGTTTGCCTACGCACTGTTGCCGCACTTCACTTTGTTGTGGCGACGCCATTTTGAAAGATTTTGGCAACGTCAAGAGCAGTGACAAAAACGATGCGACTTTTTATCTGTTTATCTGCTGGCGCACTTGAGTTTGTCAAAGGCAATTGTTCGACTCGACTGGACAAACACACACACGTTGAAATGAAGAGGGAGAGAGGGGAGAAAGAGACCAAAAAAAGAGAGAGATGGAGAGGGCCAGAAAGAGAGAGAGAGCGAAGTCAAACTGGCAACAAAGAACGTGCGTGTAAAGCATTTGACCAAAGGCGATCAACTGAAACTGGGAAAACTTCATGCTGCAGCAGAAACAAGGAGAACTATCAGATTGAAGGAAGGCATGCCATGGACGTACACTCGGAGAAAAGAAGCGAGAAACTATTTTGAATTCTCAGAAAGCAAAAAAATCAGCCCAAAAAGAGACCAACAAAATTTAAATACCTTTCTTAACTAATCTTTCACGATAAAGTTGATAATATACTGAAATGATTCAATTATATATAAAATTTAATTCTAGACAATAAAGATTCGTGAAAGTTCTTCAAATATTTGAATTGTGATTAATTTCCAGATATTTTAGATTAGATGAGAGTTACTTAAAACAATTCAAAAACTATCTTTAAAAAATCTAGTGTTTCTTACTTGATACTTCAGGACATATTTTAGAATAAGCAGGATTTATTCAAGTGAAAATAAAATTTAATTTTATATAAAATAAATATAAAACAATCGTAAATGAAATGCGTTTAAGATCCAAATAATCTGCATTGAGCATAGCAGGTAAATTTCGACACGTTTCTGGGTTACAGGTTAGAATGTCTTGGATTTTTTTCTGAGTGTAGACGAAAATGCCGAGGAGCAAGGGCAGAAGCAAACGCAAGAGAAACAGCAACAACGTCGACAACATTTTGAGGCCATTTGTTTCACTTCGCTGACCACAAATAACCAAGCTGTGTTTATTTCCGTACCCCCCATACCCCCATAGAATACAGTCTGTCTCCGTCTCTGGCTGCATTGTACGGTGGTATTTGTTGTTTGGTCCTCTTGGCCCGAAGCTGTTGTCGAGCAGCAACGCGTCAGCAGCTGCAGTTGCCTCCGCCACACTCAGCCAGCGACATTGAGTTATGTGCTGCCCCCAAAGGCAGTTGCAACTTCAGCAACAGCAACAGCAACAACAGCAGCAACAGCAACAGCAATGGAAGCAACTAGAGCAATGGCATCAGCAATAGTCACTGCGACACCCAAAATTTCTATGCTCACAATAGGATGCTTAATTCGCACTCTGAGACAATGACATTTGCATGTGCCACATGGTGGCATGAAGGACCCAAGCACTTGGCTATTAAGCTGCCACCAGAAATCGCTGGCAACCAGCTCGAGTTGCATGCAAATAAATTTCAACTGCCACACAAAATCTTAAACTTCACGCACAACTTAAGCAACAGCAGCAAAAGAAAATTATAAACATTTGCAGCATATTTGTACATATTTTCCCTTCTCCATCTTGTGATCTTAAGCGCTGAAATGTGGCAAGCATGCCAAAACCTACAAAAGCTTACCACTTTTAATCTATGCCATTCAATTATGGCTGCGATAACTATCTAAACTAGCGCTAACTAAATAATTGCCAAACATTTAAGAGCTGTGAAAAGTGGCAACAGCGCATAACTGAAATTAGGCAACAAAGCCAGAATAATTAAGCAGCCCTCGCTATTTAAGTGATTTTTACTTGGTTAGTGATTTTTTTAACTCTCTAACTTTTTACAATTTTACAACTAAGTGTTGCCAATTTTTACAGCATATTTTATAACTTTTTGCTTAGTTCCTGAAAGCTAATGTGTGGCAACAGTGCCACACCAGTTTTAATCTTTGCCATTTAATTTTCGCTGAAGTAAGCATTTCAATTGGCTAAGTGAACTAGCTGAAGTAGAGTGTTAAATAAATATTACTCAAGTTTTTAAGAGCTATGAAGTGCGGCAACAGCGCATAACGCTACTTAGAAGTGCATTACAAATGCGGTTTCTGCTTGCTATCTTGCGCTCTGTCAGTTAAAGCTTTTATAATCGCCGTTATGAGCATTATCTGCATTATTATCAAGGCAAATCATCATTAGTCTTATCAAGCAGATTATCATTATCAGCAGCAGTCAGTGCCAGGCTTGGTTTGGCGTTATCATAATCTTTCCCAGACATTCATTCGCTAAATGGCAGGCAAATGGCCCAAACAGCCAAATGGCAGCTAAAACGGAATACGCCAAAAGGCAAAAAGTGTGAAAAGCAGCGACACACAATCACAATCAGTCGAGAGAGGCAGCAGAAAAAACAACAACAAACTCAATGGCATCCGCCGAGTTGCAATGTCCAACCGCTCTTCCCCCTCCCCCCTCCCACTCTTGCAACCTCGCAGGCAACAGCAATCAAGTCACATGATTGCTAAGCAGCATTATGCCGTTTACTGCCACAACAAACCCCAGTGGGACTTCAGCTACAGCTGCAGCTGCAGCAGTGCTATGCCTATGCTAATTCTGTGCGCTGTTGCCAGTTTTCATAGCAGCCCTAATTGATTGATTACAAGCGTACGTTAACGATGTATTCAAGAAGTTTTAAGCAAATAGATGAAATGATTTTCTGTCTTTTATAATATTTGTGTACTTTTAATTTTGTCATTTTAAACAAAATATTTTAAACTTTGAATTATATGTTTCCAAGCAGCTTTCTAACAGATATGTGAGTTTAAAGAGCTACAGTTAGACGCAAACGACAACAGAATAGATTTATCCTTATTTTCAACATCATACAGAATGATTCTAATAAAATAAAATTAAAAACATTTCAAAATTTATTTTATTGAAATATTTTTAAATATTTTTATAATATTTTAAATTGTTGTGCCTATTTAAGATGTATTATATAATCAAAACAGTTTTTTTGCTTAAGGAAAAGAGGCTAAATAGGCAGCTCTATCTAGTCTGCCCAAGGCAATATTGTGCTTCAAACGGTCTGCTGCTGAGCTGCTAACTCTCTTAAAAATCTCCCTACTCCACTCTCAGTCCCTCCTAATCCCCCTCTCTCAGCCATTCTTGTCATATTCCTGTCGCTTCGTCTGCTCAATGCGCCTTCCTGCTTGTCTTCATTCCCATTCATGGTCTGCGCACAATATGCTAAACACCCTCCCACCCTCCACCCGCGCTCTCTACCTCATTCGCACCCCTTCAATTGCCACGCCAATGCAATCATAATTTTAACTACTTTAGTTTTATGCTTATCACCTACCCCCCTCTACACCCACGCTTCCACACCGCCCCTAAACGGCCAGGTCTTGTCCTGCCTCCAGCTGCAGGCAGAGTACGCAGCTTCTGCACTTAGTTCTATTATGCTGGCGCTTTGTTTGCTCTCTTTTCCCCCTTGCCGCATCCTTTTTCCCTTCCCCCGTTCTTCTTCCCTTTCTTCTCATTCGATGGCTTTCGTTTTGCTTGCATTTTGCTAATTTTGCGCTGGCCACAATAAAAAGGCAAAATGGCTGAAAGTGTGTAAGTAAATTGCTGGCGAAATGAAAATAAAAATGAAAAAAAAACGCAAGAAAAATTAAAAAAAAAAATAAGAAAATATAAATTGCCTTTGTGGCAAAGCCCGCAGCGCTATAGAGAGCCAAGACAGCGCTAAATCTGCGCTAGATAAACGCACCAAGCAGCACAGCACACGACTGTTGAATACCCTGTAAAATTACAACAAACTTTCAAAATTTGGCATAATGATCAAAACTCCCAAAAAGCTAATTTCATATATTTAATTTGATATATTTAAAGACAAGCCGCTGTCTAGTCGTGTATAGCTTACTTTAGGCTTGTCGCTTTACAGGGTATGCAGCGTGCAAAATCTACAATGGCTGCGTTAAAAGCGGTTTTACATCGATTTTAAAGCAAATTTCTGGCTGCGCCAAAAAACACCAAAAAAAAAGGTCAAAAACTAGCGAATTTGCTTAGAAAATATTTGAACTCTCACGCATACATATGCAGCGCTGTATGTGTGTGTTGGTGTGTGTGTGTGTTGGTGTGTGCAAATGAAAAGAGAAATTTCAATTCGTTTCGTTTGCAGAATGCTTTTTGTGGCTTCATTAGCGCCTTTTAGCTTAAATGAAAGAAGGAGACAGAGAGCGCGATAAAGCAAGCTAGCAAACGCCATTTTGATTAACACCCTGCATAACCTCAAACCCAGCAAAAAAAAAAAAAAAAGGAAAAATGAAGCCCCCTTAACAAACGTTAGCCAGGCCAAAAGCCCCAAATCCCACACCCAACAACCGACGACCAAAGCCCAAAGCCCAAGCCGAAAAGCAGCTCAGTGCAATCAAGGCAAATGGATTTTAATTAATTTTGCTGGGCTGCACACATTTTTTAATTAAGAAACTTGTGCAACGTCACTTGCAACAGCAACAACACCAACAAAAGCAGCAACAACAATAGCAATAACAATAATCGAAACCTAACTACAGGGCATACGGAAATCTCAATACGATTCGCTTCCAAAAATGCATTGTCTGAATGTCAAGAGCTGACAATCTGCTCTTGTTCTCCAGCCAGGCTACAGTGAAGCCCAGCTAGAGCCAATTTGTGCTCTACAAATTAAATTCCATGCATCGTACAGTTAAATATGAAAGTAGAGAGTGCATATTCCGAATAACAACCTTCTCTGTTCAATGTAACGCTTTTTTATGTTCAATAAAACGCTAGGTATATTGTTTTTTTATTTTGGACATAAAGAGGGCGTGGCATCTAACATTTAAAATAAACTCAAAATAGGTATTATACACACCTACGTTCGTATCAAAAATTACTGCTGTGGTTTTCATAATTTCCAAGATCTCAGCGTTCAAACTACATCCTAAATTATAAGAACTACAAAAATCACCTTACTTCACTCTATTAATGACAAAACTCTGTGAAATTATATCTATTATAAGATGGAAAATAAACTTGGTATCCTACACTTTAGGCCGGTGTCACTGTGCTTCGTCTTTTATATATTATTTTGAATATCTTTGCGTGGACTTTAACCTTCAGGTCTTGTGCATATCTACCATTCTCTCTCTCTTTCTCCCTCTATATCTGTCTGTTTCTATCTCTCTCCCTCTGGTTGTCGATCTATTTCTATGGAGTGTTATTCCTCTATTATCTCTGTATGCCTATTGTCTGCTTGCATTTTTCAGTGCTGGACTGCCAGGTGGGCGATTGGGGCGCTTGGAGCGAATGCGACAAGAGCTGTGGAACCGGAATGATGACGCGCACGCGTCAAATCCTGCAGAATCCCCAGAATGGAGGCAAACATTGTCCAACACTGGTTCAGAAGCGGGGCTGTCAGGGTTATCGATGTCACGGTCATCGCGATAAGACGATTCTGCGAGGTAAGTCAAAAACGCACGCACAACAAATTCGTTGTCTTCTTTGATAAAATTGACAATGTGAAGCTTGGAACTTGGATATAGGATTTAAATATAGAAAATAATAGAAATAAAATAACAAGTCCTAAAAAGACTGAACAAATTAAATATTTATTGTGAATTTTAGCAAATAGTTTTATATTTAGGGGTCTGCCGAATTTATTTAAAATTTAAGTAAACTCTATTTTTTAGATCGAGAATTATTCGAAAAATTGTTTAAGATATTTCTACATATTTTTCTTATTTGCACTAACTTTAATGTACGGGGTCTTAAAATATCTATAGTTCAGCTTAAACCTTTGAACCCCTAAACAATCTGTTTAAGCAGGATTGCTATTTTTTAGCATTTTGATCAATATGTTCAGGGTGCAGTCAAGGCGAGCTGTACTACAATAAAGTAGTATGTATATTGTTTTATTTCTCATACATAATTTAAATAGTGCGAGTGGAGCAGCAACTGTTATGCCATGCACTGTCTTTTGTCTCTTTTTTTTGTGTGTTTTTTAAGTCATTCTTTATGCTCTGGTGCCTTGCATTTTTAATGCATATGGGGTTGATATGTTGATACACTTAGCAAACACTTGGCTTTGGCAGTGTTAGCAACACCGCAAAATATGCGAAAGTCTTTTTTCCATATGCAGCGTAAATAGAAACATGCACATATGCTTATACCCTGTAAGCGAGAGCGCAGCAGCAGGGGTAGTTTCACTCTGTAGTAGCTAGATAATGAACAAATATTTTTTTTATCTATAGATATAAACTTTAATATTAATTAATATATTTATTTATTTAATTATTAAGCGGTTTTTAAAAGCTTAATTTTTACTTATTATTAGTTTAGGGTATACGATTTTGTTAAGCTTTGTTAAACCTTTAACTACATTTACTTATGATTTAAGCAACATTTTTACTTTTAACCAGAATTGAGAATTAAGATTTATTTTTAAATATTTTACTTCAATTTGATGGGAAATGTAATAAAAATTTTCATAGTTTGTTTTTTTTTTTATCATTTGGTGGATTAATTATATGCCTTTTAAGGCATAGATCACTGAAATCTGGTATGATGTATGATATAATGGAACTGCTATCAAAAAGCCAAGTGAGTACAGGGTATCTTCGAGAACAGTGGACACTCTGCTCTGCCTTTGCCCATGTGTCGCAGCAAAAAGCTGTTTTTTTTTCAACCAAATGTTGCACGAGCCCAAGTCACCTGAGTCTCCTCTGGGAGACCGCTAATGCACCTGCCATGATCCTAGCGTGAGGGGGGGAGGGGAGTTTAATGCACCGAGCTGCAGACATGTTGCAACATGTCAGTTTATGCTCAGTAGCGAGAGTGTGCAACGAGAGGTACATACATACCTCTCATGAAGTTTATGGCAGGCATGGAATTTATTTAGAGGGTAACATGTAGTCGGGCAGGCTTAGGACGGTATTTCATACGTGTTTTAAGGCAAAGCGTACGTGCTAAAAGAAAAGTTTCAATGATCTGCACCGGTTTCTTCTTCCCCTTATCCTCCCTTTCTTCACCGTTCTCCTCTGCGGCTGGTTCGTGGCAAGTTTTTGCCAAGCCAAAGCCGAAGCAATTTTCTGCAAGTGGCTGACATAAAAGCCATATTATATTTGGCTAAGTGTCGCCAACGGCAGACACATCCGCCCACCCCCGCCACGCCCACACAGAAAAAGTGCAGCAACGCAGACAGAGACAGATGGAGAGAGGGAGAAAGAGGGAGAAAAGGGGGAGGCAAAATAGATGGGAAAAAAACAGTAAAGCGAAAAACTATTAAAAATCGCAGCACAAGTTTTTGTTTATGTTTTGGGTCGCCTGCGCTCCATTAGCCTCGGACGTGCCTGTCGCCGAGCGAGATAGAAATACAGAAAGAGATAGATAGAGAGAGAGAGAGAGAGAGGGAGAAAGAGAGAGAGCTTTTGGATTTAGTTATCCTTGTGCTGTGTATTTTTTTTTGTGCTCTCTGCTGTTCGCTCTTAAAGCGTTTAATTAAAACTTTGATTGCTGCCATTAAAAAATTGCTTAACTCTATGCATTACATGGCTAAAAAGCACACACATGCTGACAGACAGAGAGGGAGAGAGAGAGAGAGAGTGGGAGAGAGAAAGAGAGAGCGAGAGAACAGTCTAAGCCAGCTTGTGGCTAAAGCGTAAAGCATGTAATTAATGACAGTTTAGCGGTAGATTAAAGCGAATGACAGCTATTAAAGGTAAACATAATGAAGTTATAACAATAAGGAAATATTGCTAAAATGCATAAAGAGCTTTTTAAAAGCGCATTAAAGCTTTAAGTGCACTTAAGCTGATAATAAATATTATTTAACTGCGTAAAACAATCTTGTTTCAATTTCAATGCACATATATAAAAAAGCTAACTTTCTGCTTTCAAATCTTTTGTTTTCTAGCAATTCAGATGAAAACTGCTTCAAAAGCTTAAAATAGCTTCATAGACATTTACAAATATTTGTATATTTTGTTTCTACTATACAAATTTTCCGCATTCAAAAAACTCTCAAAGCAGGAGGCTGATGTAAAAACATATTTTTTAGTTTTTAATGAGCTGCAGTAAATAAAATAGAAAGCTTAAAAGCTCTTGAAAAGGCTTTTGCTTAGCTGTTTAAAGTTTGACGCATTTTGCTTTTAACAAATATTAGAATCTATTGAAAATTGTAGAAATTACATTGTTAGTTGTGAATTAAATTATCTAAAGCTGCTTAAAGCTTTTTTGCGAACTAAAGCGTAGTTTAGATTATTGCAATTACAATATATAGTTTAAGTAAAAGCTTCAACAATAGCATAAATGTTGAGGCAAGCTTTAATAAAGCTAGTTTGGCAGATTGTAATCAAAGCTGATTTACTTTTAAGCTGGAAATTGATAGAATGTTGTTTTAGAAATGAAATGCTTCATCTGAAACTAATTGGGAAATTTTAGCGCTAAGAGAGGCATTAGAGATATTCGATTTCGCTTGGATTTAAAATAATTGTTGCTAGTACAGTGGGCGCTAATTGCATACACACATTGAAAACTCATACACAGACACGAGCTTAATGCCTGTAATGCTGTTTTAAGCTGTTTATGGTGTTAAGCTGTGTGTGTGTGGCTGTGGGTGTGTGTGGGTATGGGTGTGGGTGGGTGTGAGAGAGGGGGACAACATGATAGGGGCAGAGGAGGAGAAAACCTGTTTATTTATCTTACAAATTGCTGGCAGCGATTGATGCTGTGCCAGGCAATTACAGGGCATTAAAGCGTCGATTACAATGGACAGCCAAACAGCAAAATGAGAACGAGATATATGTATCTAGAAAGAGAGAGAGAAACAGAGAGAAAGAGATAAAGTGAGAGGGTCAAACATGACTGAAAATCCACAATTTAATCGCCTGGCACAGAGCAAAGCAAAGAAATAGCCACAAAAAACAACACAAGACCAAATAAAACACATAGAACAACACACACAGAGAGCGAGAGAGAGAGAGAGAGAGAGGGAAAGAGAGAGCTGGAGAGAAAAATGGCAAGCAGAGAAAAAGCCGAAACATGAAGAGAAAAGCGGATCAAAGCAAGCGGTAAAGTTAATAAAGGAAACTGCACAAAAAGCCAAACGGGAAATTGCCAAGCAGAGCGTGTCACGAGCTTTGGCCTTTAAAACTGTTGCATATTTCTTTGCCGTTACAATAGATCGCACACACTGCTAGACTGTAAGATACCCTAGCTAAGTGGCAGCTGCGACTTGGAGTCAAGCAGACAGTCGTAGCTAAAAGAAATGACAATTTTTACCACAAATGCAGTTACCATAAGTTAAAGTTTTTACAGTTTATTGCAGAAGGAGAAATTATGCGAAAAGAAAGCGACTAATAGATACCCTGTGAATGTCATAGGATGCAGAGGATATAATATAAATAATATAAATATATACTCGCAGTAATTAATTTAGGAATCAAGTAAACTGAATGGATTTTAATGCAATTAGTTTATGTATAACAAGCACGACTAATAAATACCCTACAAAGTTAATATGCTACGGAGGATTTCGAAAACTCAACTTCAATATACCGACACTTCATAACAACTCTACAGGGTATATAACATCGATTTGAAATTTATAATTAGGTTGCCTGCATATTCAATTTTGCCAAAATGAATACTAAAAGAATCAAAAGTTGAACAAGCTCCGTGCGAGCGAGCGGGGTGGGCGGAAGTGTGGGAGAGGGAGTGGCAAAAAGGGTATACGCCGTTAAGTATGCTATTAAAAATTGTGTAATGCCAAGTTAATTGCCAACAAACAAGCTACTGCTGAGCACTGAGCCCTCTCAGCGTGCCTTTTTTCGGCATATGTGTGTGTAATAATTAAGGTAAACACACACACATACATACACACACACACTCACATTCCCTCTTTCACACTCACATCTGCGGAGTGTCGAAGTTTCAGTTTTTTTTTGGTGCCCTTTTGGGTTGAGCTACAACGTTCTAAGTTCTACACAATGCCCACTTACAGCTGAAGTACACTGAAATTTCGTTAGTTATTTGCACTCAGCGAAAAAGTCGAGTGCGAACGGCACACTTCAAAAAACAATTCATCGCAAAATGACACAAATACCAACCTAACATAAAGTTTAGTTTTAGTTCAGTAAATTTAATTGTAGTTTTTTTTCTTTTGACATATTTTCAATACAAAAGACTTTAATTTTAAAAATAACACAAAAAAAATATTATTATGTGTAATAAAATTTTTTTCATAAAATAAAATATTCGTTTTATTGAAATTCATTTTGTATGCAAACAAAATTAAAATTTTAATTTATACATAAATGTTTTACAAGCTATAAAAAAAGTTCAAAATAATTTTAAAATTTAATTTAAATAAAATAGAATGCAAAGAAAAATAATCAAATTTTCTGTTGTGTATCTTGCTATAATTAGCTTTGACATGCTTAAGTGAATTATAATTATTTAGGCCAAGTTTCGCTGAGTGTAGCAGCCACACGTGTGCATATTTTTGGCGCTGACTGTCAGCAAATATCGTTGCCATTTTTGGGCTGTTGTCGTCGCCATCGGCAGCCACAATAATGCGCAGTGCTCATTAACGTTATAAAAATAATTGCTGCACACTCACGTTCACTCATTCGCTCACTCACACTCAGTCACACACACTCACACACACTCACACTCAGTCACACACACTCACTTACACTCACTGGCAAACGGTATGTGAATTACGGGGCATGTGCTAAATTCCAATTAACTTGCAAGTGTCTCTTGCTCCCTCTGAGTGTTATGAGTGTGTCAGTGTGTGTGAGTGTTATGAGTGTGTGTGTGTGTGTGTGTGTGTGTGTGTCTGTGACGCTCATATAAACACACTCAAAAAAAATTAAGTATCAAAATCAAGCGTTTACATTAATATTGTTTTGCTCAAGAATTCTAGTAAAAATCGGCATAAAATCAGGCATGAATCTAGATTAATTATGAAATTAATAATATTTTAAAAAAGGTACCAGAGGGACTATAGTGCAAATGTTTTAAGTAATTGGTAATCGGTAATCGATTTTAGCGGCTAAAATTGATATTTACAGGGCTCCTGTAAATCGGTTACGTCCAATTGATTCTCCCGACTTATCCGCTGCGTCTTTACTGATTTACTGTATGAAATTATTTTCTGTTAAACATTTAGAAAATTATTTTTGTAGTACGAAAATTTTGTTTTAATTAACAAAAAAATGTGATGCATATATGAAAGCTTGATTTTTCTCACAGTGCATATGTACCCTATGTGTGTTTGTATATGTATATTGTTGCTTGCCCAAGTTGATAATCGTCCAAGATGAAAAATTGTAACTGAGACTCTGAGTGGGTGGTGGGCGGTGGGCGTAGGGCGTGCCACAACAATATGGCATTTGATTATGCAAATGTATGTGCCTGTATGTATGTGTGTGTGTGTGTGTGTGTGTGTGTGTGTGTGTGTGTGTGTGGCACTTGACTTGTTAAATTTGCATAAGTTGTGAAGCTGCTGGCGCCCAAAATTATGCAATACATATGTGCAACTCAGCTTGCTCTTTGCCTATTTCTTTCTCAGTCTCTGCTCTCTCTCTCTCTCTCTCTCTCTCTCCATCCCCCTCTCTCTTCTCATTCCCTTTTCCTCTCTTAAGCCCCTAGCTTTTAGTAGGTATTTTGCAACTCTTAAAAAATACTTTAAGCCCGGGCCATCATCATTTGTTTAGGCATGTAGAAAAGGTCTGAACTTGACATTTCAACTGTGTCTTGTGGCTTGTAGCAGCTGATGATAGATATTAGTTTCACTTGTCTCTCATCAAAGCACTTCAACTCAACTGCTTTAAATGCCACAAATTAAAGAAGAGCTTCCATTTTGAGTCTTGCTTCTTCTTTTCTTAGTTTCCTCTTTTTTTAGTTCTTAATTTCTTATCGATACCTAAAGCTAATCGCCAAAACAATTGCATTGCCAAAAGATGGCAAACGAAAATTTTCTTGAAACAAATGCAACGTGTAAACACAATTCTTAGCATTTTGCTGCCGTTCTCCTTTCTTTCTTTATCTCCTCTTCAGTCATGCCTTTTTTTCTTCACTCATTTTTTACCATAAAAAAATCCTTAGCGCCATAGACTTGAGTAGCTAAAGCCCAAAAGTCTACAACTTCAGTTTAAAAAGCAAAATCATATCAATTATAGCGAGCAAGCATGTACACTCAGACAAAAAAAAAGGCAAAGTAAAAATAAAAATTGTTTGTTTTCGGAATTAAATTTTAAATTAAATACCATAGACCTCATAAAAAAACATGTTGAATCGTGTTAATAAAATTTAATTAGTTGTACTTTATTAAAGAGCAGTTAACATAATAGTTATTAAATATAACAAATATATAAAATAAAAAATTTAATTTTCCACTGATAATAATACTAAGAATAACAAATAAAATTATAAAAGGGTTTGAAACTCAAGTTATTATGCAATTCACAATTTTTTTTTCGAGTGTAAGAACATGTTTGTGCATGTCTGTGTGGGATGCAAATGAAGCGCCAATATAGCGCCAAAGTGCTAAAAGTCGACAATCAAAGTCGCATCTTGGCAGCGAGCAGCGAGCAGCGTCGCGGGAGACCAACACATTCCACTTGCCACTTCTCACTTCTCACTTTGCCACTTGCCACTTGGCGCTGCTTGCCACAAGTCACGTGGCACGTAGCACGCAGCATGTGGCACGTGATGTAAGCCGCGTTGCAGGCAAATGGGTGTCAGTAACACTCAGCATCGGCGTAGCAGTCGCGGCCGCAATCGCAGTCACAGCAGCAGCCTCTGAGCGCTCGCAATCCGTACACCGAGAGAAATATTGTGTTCCTAAAATACATGCGAATCATCTAAAGCATTTACAAACTTGACGAAGAAATTCACGAAATAAAAACAAGCATTTTAAAATTAGAAACAATTATTGAGAAAAAAAACTGCAGCTGAATTCATTAGGGAAAGCCAAAAATACAACAAAATTGTAGAAAATGAAAAATTAATAATTAAAAAACATATATTAGAAAATGAATATACTATTTTTTATTTTAAATTTAAATAAATTAAAAAAAATTCTATCTATCGACTGAAATTCTTTATTTTTTCGCTCTGTATATAGATTATCATCATTTTTGTCATTTTTACTCGTCGGTGTCCCACGTTGGGCGCCAAGCGGGTTATGATGCCATTGCCGCTGGTTGTTTGCCGTTTTGCTGTTTTGTTGTTTTGTTTCTCTGTTGTTCTGTTGTTCTGTTGTTGTATGTTTGTTGTCGCAGTCGCCTTGTTGTCTTTCGTCTTTCGTCGCCAGCTTTTTGTTATGCCTCTGCTGTCTAATGGCGTGTTTTGATTTCGCTCTCAGCAATGTAAACATCCAGGCCAAAAGCGAAACGTGCGCCAAAGCCTCAGGCTATTCTCCGTATATGCACACACTTCCGCTTCACATACGCCGACAGAAAAACAGAAAAACAGAACATCACACAGGTAGATGGAAGCTGGGGCCTTCGTCCGACTTCCGCGAGATCCAACACGTTTTTTGCACAAATTGATTTTTAGTGTACTTTAGCTGATGCGTCTTGAAACTAATATTTCCGCTATTCGCGCTCTCTTGCAGAAATGGCCCTACTCCTACCCGCCGCCCTCTCGCACGCCCATCACGCCAACGACAGCTCCGAGTCCAGGCATAATCTGCGCACGCGTTACCGCGACGCCATCAAGCACAATCGGGACCACGAGTAAGTACGCAAATATATACCATATAGCCCCTGGTATGCAGCTATAAATTACGACATAGCCTGCCACTTGATCTGTATAAAACCAAATGCGATTCAAATTCCCGGCCTACCTTGCACTGTGGCATAGAACACTTTGATTTTTAACTAAATACCTTATTTGGTTTTTCAAAAAATTCTGCATAAAAAGTACTATTTAAAACTTATTTAAAAAGAAATTTACAAACTTCAACATCATAAAACAAAAAATTTAAATTGCATTTAATTTAAATTCGGAAATTCGGAATTCGCAAACTTTTCCGCTCAATTACAATTGTTTGAAAAATGCCACGTTTAGTCCGAAATGTGAGCATTCTTGCCCATGGTGCATTGGTTTGAGAAATATTTCTATAAACCTAATGCTACAGCTCATAAAATCTAAAGTGTGTCAAAACTCACAAACCCCACAAATTGCAATATTTTCCGAGCTGAAATCTAATACAGCTTGATGAAATTTTCTAATAAAATTGTAAATCCCAGCCGAGGCAGGTAAAGTAGGGCTACTAGAAGCTCTAAATCGATATGCCGCTCTGTCTTGGCAGTTTTACGCATAATTTTCTTTGATTTTGATTTACGATACTTTTGGTTTTTTTGTTTTTTGTTCGGATTTTAGCTATATAGCAAAGGTGTGTAAACTCGTGCTGCGTGGCAGAAAACAAATGAAAAACACAAGAAACACGAAACGAAAAGTTTGGTATTAATCCCAAATTTGCTAGCTGTTGTGTTTTATGGCACGCGGCATGCAAACAATTTTATGTTGTAATGGAAAACAAGAAGGAAGCGAGAGAGGGAGAACAGTTGAAAGTACAGTAGAAACATCAGCATAAGCGTTGGCAATAAAAATCCATCATAAAAGACGCATAAAAATTGTATAAAAGAAGAAATCCCGCCCAGATTCGTGATTTGACGCGCTGTTAATTTTTCCATCCTTGCGAGTATGATTTCGTCTGCTTTATTCCCTGGAAATGCTAAATCTTTATGATTCGGCCACAGACAGGTTGACTCGACTATGACACGTTTCGCTGTTTCTCTCTCTCTTTCTTTCTCTCTTTCTTTCTTTCTCTCTTCTCCCACTACCCACAAAGTCCTCTTGATGTCTTCCTTCGATTGTCCAAGCGACAACAGTCCGAATAATGCAATCAAAAAAAAACAGCAAAAAAAGTCTACATTAAAAAAAAGGCAGAAACAAATGAGCAGTTTTGTTCACTAACAGATACCCTGTAATTTTGGCACTGTGAAATAAAATATAAACAAGGAACTGCGCGCTCAATAAACATATTAGCAAAGCAGAACATTGATTCATCATAACTCTCTTTATTGTGTTGTCCTTCGCCCAAAGTTTTTTTCCAGTTTTTTTTTCATTTTCAATGGGTACAGGGTATAAAAATTTAGGGTGTGCAGTGAGCGACAAATAAAACAGACAAAACAAAGTTCATTGAATGTCGCTATGCCTTGTACTCTCACGAGTACGACTATTTACTGCTTCCCTCTCTCCATGACAGTTTTTTGACTGCTTTTTTACCCACACACACACACACACACACAAAATACAATTATATATGTGTGTGTGTGTGTCTGTGTTTTTTGCGCCCTTCAAGTCCCGCTTAGTCACATTAAGCAAGCGCACATCAATCACATGCCGCATACGCCACGTTGTACAGCTCGGACATTTGACTCTATTCTCGCTCCCTTCTCTCTCTCTCTCTCTCTTTGTCTCTCTTTCTTCCTATTTTACGCTGTGCCCTTGCTCTACAGTTTTTTGTGTGTTTCAGTTGTTTTTGTTGTGCTTGTGGTTGGCTTGTTTCGTTTGCTTTTAAGTGTTTTCTTTGCTCATCAAAAGCCGTTTATTATGATGCGCTTCAGTTTCCCTCGCTTGCTGTTGCCTCCTCTTCTCCCCACTCTCAGCCCCTGTTGCTCTCTCCATCCATTGTTGTTCGCTGTCCACAAAATTGAATTAAATCCGCAATTTATTATTTTATGTATTTTTGCTTCTTGCTTCATTTTTGTTGCAATTCGCTTTTTGACTAAGACTAGGACTTTATAATCTGCTTTTCCACAGAATTCACTTTAAGAACATATAGCAAAAATTGCTCGATAACTTGACTATTTGCCAAGTGCCCAAACACAAAAAACCTCAGACTCAGGCACAAATTCAGACACACAAACAATGAGATGACAAAACAAATCAAAAACAAAAACTACGTCCACACATACATCAATTTATCATCACTTTAGACAAGTATTTTTTGCCATCAGCAGCAGAGTATTTAAAATTAAAATTATAAGATTTAAGAATATTTATGTCGATGCTTAAAACTTGGAAAATTGGCTAACGAAAGTCAAGAATTCCAGCTAAAAGTAAAATACAATTCTTGTACTAATAGCTATTAATAAATTATTCATCATAGATTTAACTAATTTTATATTTATTTATTTAATTTTTTTAATTGCAAATATTGATGTGATTTAAATATTTAGTATTTAGTATATTTGATTTAGATTTATTGTGCAAATATTTATATAAGAAACGGTAATCATTACAAGTTTTATTTCAAAAAACACGTATTGCTTTTTAAATATTGATTTTTATGATTTTCTTTACCGATAATGATTTGTTTTGATTAATTTTAAAAATTGTAATTATAAATTTTGATCCAACAAAAAATCAAAATCATTAACAATTTCTTTTTGGCTCAAATTAAAATTTAATTTTGGATTATAATGATGTTTGTATATTTTTGTTAAACATAATTTTATAAATAAATAAATAAATTATTTTGGATTTCTTATGCAGCTTTTTGCTAACTTTTTTGAACAACTTTTAAGTTCTTGTAGGAAATTTAAGCCAAAATTCATCGATTATTGTATCAAAAAATCATAGAGCTAATCTATTGGACTAACACACAGCTACATATATCAGACAATTCTCTGGGGCAACAAAAAAAAACAGAGGCATAGGGCTAATTTATCGATAACAAAGCGTTCACAAATGGAAAATTGAATTTACGTTGCGATACGTTCGTGTAGCGCATTATTTCATAATTTATATGAATATAAATATATTCATGGGCTAGATACTCGTATGCTGGGAATACGCATTTGGACTGTAATAAACTGCCACACACAAATCAATTCAAACTCAATCGCAGCCCAAACGAATACCCACTGAGGCAACATTTGTCCAATGATTTGTTAACTAGCGACAAACTTTTATTGCCCCCGGGTGCAGACAAGAGGGGGAAAGGGGGCTGGAGAGCAGGAGAGCAGGAAGATAGCGTAAATTATGAATTATGTACTCAAATTCGTAGCAGCAAAGGCGGAGAAAATCGAAAATCAACAAGAATATGAAGCAGAACTGAGCACGAAAATAAATAAATAAATTACGCAAATAACAAAAGAAAACAAAACAAAAACAAAAACACAAAAAATGAAAGTAGAAGAGAAAAAACATAGAGAGCGAAAACAAAAAATAAAAATAATAATTCGCCACAATTTCATTTACATAATGACAGTGTGAAGCTGAGGCTAAGTGGGAAGTAGGAACGAAGTAGTCGAAGCGGGGCAGCTGAGGGGGATGGTGGCGTAGAATAGTAGGTGGGCGGGAAGAGGGGGCAGTAGCAGACCAAGGTACTAGGAACATCCCCTTTCACCCAAAAATTCACACTTTTTAATGCGATAAATTTACAAGGCAGCTGGGAAATCTGCAGTCGACAGGCCTTAAAAGTGGGCAAAAGACACGGCCAAATACGCAGTCGGAGTCTACGCCGACTTCAGCGCTTGACAGGGGCAGCAATAGAGAGCAAAGAGAGAGAGAGAGAGAAAGAGCAGCACCTGCACAAGCAGCAGGCAGCAGGTAGGAGGAAGGAGAAAGGAGGAAGGAGGAAGGAGAAAGGAGAAAAGAGCAAGAAGGCAGAGGCAACAATAAAACGTTTTAAGCAAAAATCCCCATGAGGATTAGCTTGGACCGCATAAATTTTCAGGCAGTGAGCAAAGCGGGAAAACGGGGAGAGAACGAAAAGAGCGGCGAGCAAAGAGAGAGAAAACACTAAGAAAAAAACAAAGTTAAAACAAATTTATAGAAAGATAGATTTATAGTCGAACGCGTCCGACTGTAGATCGACGATAGATCAACTTAACTCGTTGTACAGACCAAGAGTAATATGAACATATTAAAATCGAATAAGTCAAATGAGTTCGAATTAATTTAATAGCGTGCAAATATTTGTACAATATTATAAAGTTCCTCAACTAATCATTACGTTTGATATAGTTAAGTTTTTCGGGGGTTTCCCATTCAGGCACAGATAATCTATTACTTTCAAATAAATTAAATTTATGTAGTTTTACACTATGGATTAATTATTTAAATTAAATAAATACATCTTAAACTCTTGTTATTGATTATCAATTCAGCTACAAAATTGTGCAACTTACAAAGTTATTTTTCTGAGTGCAGAAAGGTAACTTGATTGCTAGCCTTTAAGTCAGCTGTTGTTTGTTTTTGTTTGCTGAAAATTGAAGACAATGCTTCTGCGAATTGACAGATTTTATGATATGCACGCTTCACAAACACACACATACAACACACACACACACACACACACAGACACACACAGCTAGCCGAGGCTCATTTGCATAGCAGGTGGCTAGAAGGCGCCTGCACCTGCCTGGCAGTTGACAGTTAAATAAAAGCCATAAAAATGCGTAAAAGCTGCTACTTTATTTTCATTATTCTCACACACATACAAGCCTACACGTTTTATGCCCACTTGATCTATGTGTGTGTGTGTAAGAGACTGAGCTAGAGACAAAAAGAGAGAGAGGAAGAGAGAGAGATAGGCTGACTGCTGCTGCTTTGCATACTTTTAGGGGCACTCAAAGTCTGCTTTTCAAATTGAATTATGCACTTAATGGCGCGGGCTAAGGCAAAAAAGCAGCAACAAAACCAGTGAAAGCAGGATAGTCTTACAGCTAGAGAAGTAGCGCATATAGAGAGAGAGAAAGAGAGAGAGAGAGAGAGAAAAGAAGAGAAATGAGAAAGAGAAGCAGAGGAAGTAGCCTTAACAGCAGTTAGCCGGCAATAGTTGCTTTCTCTGCTCTTGGTGCTTTCACTTAAGCGCATTAATCAAGCAATTAGAATTTTTCATAAGCGCAGAACAAAAATTATAACAAATTATAAAAAAAATCCGCATATATATATTTAAGTAAAGCGTAGTGCCATAAAGTGTAGCTGCAGAATGCAAAGAAATGTCGGAGAAAACTCTGCGTAATAGCACTATAGTCGAGTAAGTTGTGACAAATTTGAAGAAAAAATATGAATGGAAAAGAAAATGAAAAGGAAAACGAAAGAATCACAAAATAATTGAAAATCAAATGAAAGAAAAATGAAAAGCAAAGCAAAAGAAAAAGAAAGGAACAACAAATGAAAAGGAAAGCGTTAAAAAAGAAACGAAAGAAGAGGAAACGAAAAAGAAAAGAAAATTAAAACAGAAATAGCACAGAAAAAGGAAAACATGGAGAGGGCAAACAAAGCATTAAAGAGTTGAATAGGAAAATATGAAACAAGGCATAGAAAACAGGGAAAGATGCCGGAATAATATAAGCCATTTGTAAGCATTTCATATCATCATTCTATGCTTCCGTAACTTTCCTTGACCCAATGTAATTGATTTGTTGCGCTTAACACTCGACTGATTTGCCATTATGGCAACAAGCAGACAAATTTGTGTAGAAGATAATCATACGCCCCGTTGTACATGTGAGAGCGCTCATGCTCTATTTGCAGTGCTAATTATAGGGATATGG
This sequence comes from Hypselothyrea guttata, assembly GCA_035045125.1. Lineage (NCBI taxonomy): Eukaryota > Metazoa > Arthropoda > Insecta > Diptera > Drosophilidae > Hypselothyrea > Hypselothyrea guttata. The sequence continues at coordinate 26,219 of JAWNNJ010002020.1, forward strand.
ACCAACTTGCATGGAACGCTTGCACATTGCCAATAACAATTATATGAAAGAGCACACGAAAAGCAACGAAAAGTGTGAGGACGGAGCAAAATGCTGTTCATTCTTTAATCTATGCATAATATATGGACACAGCGGGCATTCAAGCGAAGCGAAGAAAAAGAAAAGGGAGAAGAGTCCGCTTTTACATGGCTTCGTTGCCCGAAAGTATGCAGCAAGATTTGCGCGCTGCGACTCCTTAACATTTCCCCTTTCAGGCGACTCGCTCAAGCGCCACAAAGTGTTTCCCTTTGGCAAGCACGCGGATGAAACTACATTCAGAAAAATAACCAAACCATACATACTTAAATTCAAGTTAGGGGAATTTACTTGATCTAAGCAAGAATTTACGTAATCCCCATGTTAACCAGAATTTCTTGATTCTTGAGTACATTTTGTGTATTTCAAGCGCGCTCCAGATAAATTATAAATTTGATTGTCTTTTATTAAATTTAATTTGCTTTAAAATCTACACTCAGCAAAATCATAAATCGTTTGTTTAATAAAATAAAGCTCTCAAATTCATGTTAATTTGTCTAGAATTCAACTACAAATCGGAATAGGTTTACTTTGCGTGAATAGCTTGATCTCACAATCTTTAATAGCTAGAGCAACGGTTATTGGTATTTGGGTTTTCCTGATCAAGTTTGTTATAGATTATGGATACCTTCTCTGTTCCCCCACTAATCGTAGTCACAAATTTAATTCGCAGCTTATTGTATATTGTTCTATATCGCTGTGCTGTGAATCGTTTTATAATCGAATTAGAAACAGCAAAGATATGACACACACAATTCGGGGGGACTGATCTGCTGCGTCCTTACTAGATGTTGGAAATTTCTGGCAGCTTTTCTCTGAGTGCATAACACTTCGTTGTCTCCATCTCTCTCAATCTCTCTCCTCCATCCCTCTCTCTCTCTTTTTTTTAGTCTTTCTCTCTCTCTCTCTGTCTCTGTCTCAGTTGAAGCAGTGCCAGCAGCGGCAGTGGCAGCGGAAGCCGGGCAGCTGCCTGTTGCGCCGCCATCTAAATCCAAATTGAGATGTCGCCGCGTCGTTTTCGTTTCCGCTACCAATGCAGCAGCCGTAGACAGAGCCACTGAGACTCTAACACCAGAGGCAACAACATCGGCCGCAAGCTGTGAGCCAACTTTGTCAAGCAATTATTTTTAGCAGCTGGAGCAGCAGCCAAGTCCCAACGCGGTTTTCCTTTGCTATGGGTGCACTCAGAGAAAAAAGCGTGTTATTTCACAAAATATTTATTTAAATGGTTTATTTAATGTGATTGTAATTCTGGTCGATAAAATAATAAAATACTACTCAAAACAAATGTAAAATTAAATAAAATGTAATTAAAGTTTAATATTAAAATATCGAGGTACTATAAAAAAAAGATAAAATAATATGAAATGATGTTTGAAATTTGGATAATCCCAGAAGCATACAATAAGATCAGAGTCCGAATCAATATAATAAATATAATATTAATCTAAAATCTTAATTTTAATCTTAATTTAAAATTGAAACTAATTAAGCCTGAAAAGAAATTCAAAAAAAAGCTTAAAGTTCTTTAAAAATTTGCTTAAATATTCTCAAATCGAAAATTTTGAAATTAGTTTTTGGCTTGAAAATTGTTTTGCTTTTAAAAAGGTATATGCTTGATTTTTCTCTCAGTGTGTGTGTGTGTGTTTTTTGCCCTCCTTTTTTTATTTGTGTTTGCCTTTCATATAAACGAGTGCAAATACTTTTTTAAGTGCCTGTGTTGTTGGCTGCCATTGACAGTTGTTGTCGGCGTGTCACGTTGCCTTTGCCCTTTGAAGTGGCAAAATATTTGACAAGAAAATGACTTTGCTTTTGGGTAACGCAAAAGGCAATTGCAAAGGCCAAATGCCAATTGCCAGAATCAGCAACAGCAGCAGCAGAATCCAGTTTGACTTTTGAGTTAACTAAACACGCACAGATGCCCCTCTTCAACTGTCTACCTTGCCCCTCCCGCCGCCCACTCTTCCCCCTTTCTGTCAACTGTTCCCACTTGTTTGCTGAGATACGAGCTTTGACTTCTCCCCAAAATAACTCGACGGTTCGACTCTGCAGCGATGTCTTCATGTTTTCATTGCGAATCTGTCACAGATTCTTGACAAATCTGTTACAGCAACAGGCTATAAGCTCTGCAATGAGAACTGCGCATTGAATATTGCACAAGTTGGGAGTATTTAGACTGGGAATGGGATCACTATTCAATATACAATATGCTTAAAAATCCAGTCTTAAGCATCTAAAAGCCAATATATTTCATTTCATTTTTAAATCTTTGTTGCTTGCATTTGAACAATAAATTTCTCCGCTCAATGAATTAAATTAAATAACTCTTTGAATTATGCAGTTGGGTTTTTTGATGGTCACATAATCAGAGTTCCACGATTTTTAAACACACTGAGACCTACTCTCATATTCAGACAGTTTTGAATTTTTCTAATATTTTATTTAATGAATTGTATCTTAGAATTAAATTCCATAATACAATAGTGTAAGCCACTAAAACTAACAACTCTTTCTGCTAAAAATATCCTTACATTTCATTGTAAAATATAGCTTGAATTGCCAAGAATTTTAATATTTCCAACAAGATGTAAAATAATATTATAATATTATAGTATATCATATAATAATATTAAACATTTCGAGTCTTTGTTCAATTGTAAAACTTCGTTTAGACGCTATTTAATTCATTCACAAATTAAAATTTTTAAATAGATTTCAATATATTTAAAATTTTGTTTTTGTTTTCAAAAAAAAACTTTTTAGATTTCTAAAAAACAGAAATTCCGAAAACGGAAATTCAATAAGCCATAATATTTTATTAACAATTTTTTATACATAAAAAGTCTTCTCACTTATAAATATCTATATTTCAATAAAAATGTTGCAGATTTACCCGATTAATAATTAATTTATTAATTTAAATTTCCAGTGATTTTATTGACACTTTCTTTGCTTTAACTAAACCTTTGGTTATTTTAAATCGTGTTCTTCTATTTAAAACTGTTTCTCGACATATATAGAAAACTTTCTATATATTCCCATTTGGTAAATTTGCTTATTTCTAATTTAATTTCGACAAAAATGGACTAAAACATGAAGATATCTTTGAAGTTCGTCGACAAAATCATTGCTCTCAAAATCACCTAGAGTTTTGCAAAACTTTCGCAAGACAAAAGCCAAACTACGAGATTTAAAAGATTGCACAGCTTGATGACTTTTCAAGTGAAATGCTGTTGTTGGCAAACCGTTAAAAGCCAAAAGCCGTAGCCAAAGCTGAATTTTGTGAATTGTGTAAATGTTGTCTAGTCTTAGCCATAGCCACAATATATAGAACATTTTTCATACTTGCCTCAGCTGCTGCTTGGGCCACAAGGCTGAGGCTGAGGCTGCTTCCACTTGAGTTTAATTATATTTCGCCCCACGCTCAAGTTTGTGCATTTCGCCTTGTTTATTTTTATTACTTTGTGCGGTTTATTTACATGAATTTTTTTCAATTTACCTTTATGGCCAAAGCAGCAGGGGCAGCTCACAGCCAGGGCCAGAGGTGTGCGGAGAGCGGAGGGGCAGTCGAAGTCTGGCCACAATTGAGAGCAAGTCTTGGTCTGTCTCGGTCTGTCGGTCTGTCGGTCTGTCGCCTTGTAAGCTGCAAGTTAATTAAGTGTTCAGACCACATCCCTGGACTCCTGCCTCAGACCTAAGCTCAATCTCAGCCTTAGATTTACTCATCAGTTTGGTCGAACCGTCGACTGTTGACTGTTGTCTGTCGACTGTTGTCTGAGATCGAGACTCGCATTATATTTCTATTAGTTGACTTTTTGTGGCCGTCGCCTGACGCCGATTTTGATTTCCGTGCCGTCAATTGAATGCAGCTACTTCAGCTAATTTGCCCCATGCAAATTGATAGCGCTTTTTCGACTCTGTACTACAAAAGGGTCTATTGAGTTTGTGCAAGTAACACCCAGCAGAAGGCGTGCCAAATCCCAAAAGGTATATTTATTTTTGATCAGGACAACGGTCTAAGTCGATATAGCCATATCCATCTATCTGTTCGTGAATCTGTTTGATCTTCGGATGCTTTCGGTATCAAGGTTTTCCTAAACAATAAGCAGATGAAGTTTGATTGAGATATTAGTTACCTCTCCCCCTTTCCCCTCTTAATTGATGCTGTAAATCGCATTACAATCGAATAACAAACAGCGAAGATATGCAAAAGACAATTTCTTCGCCTGACCAGACAAGGGATAGCGAATTCTTGTGGCCATAAAAATGAACACTTAGATATAGCAAACTTTAGAAGCTTTCGGTATCAAGGTTTTCCTAAACAATAAGCAGATGAAGTTTGATTGAAATATTAGATACCTCTCGCCCTTTCCCCTCTTAATTGATGCTGTAAATCGCATTACAATCGAATAACAACCAGCGAAGATATGCAACAGAAAATTTCTTTGCCTGATCAGACAAGGGATAGCGAATTCGTGTGGCCATAAAAATAATATTACTGAATAGTAACTACTAAAACATAAAGTACAGAGTCTTCTACTGTCGATAACGTCCTACTGTAGCCTTCTGTTGGACTTATCTGCTCCGTCTCTACCAGTTTTTTTTTTTTTGTCAGCTTCCCTTGCTTTGGGGTAATTGAGGCGCTAGCTAAGTGCCCAAATATCCGTTTATACATTATAAAAAAAAAAATCCGATTTTGAATTTGAATTTGAATTTGCATCCAAAGCCGCGCTAAGTGTGAGTCTGCGTGGGCAGCCAATTTGTTGAGGGCGCATTTGAATTTCCGACGCAATTTCCGTTGTCAACACCTTGACAGCTGTCAAACACACATCACACACACACACACATATACGCTCTTTCTCTCTCTTTCTCTCTTCTTCAAGACACTCAGCGATTTGACAGCCAAGCGTTTTTCCTTCGTCTTCTACTACTTCATTTTGTTTTTTTTTCTTGCTAGTTATTTGTTTTTGCGTGGCGTTTTTTTTTCCAACTCCCTTTGCTGCGGAAACGGAAATTGTTAGGCTTAATAGACAGTTCGAATTTCCGGTTGACTAGCGGCGCCTTTTCGTGTCTTTGATGTGCACCCGTTGCCCCCTTGGCCCTGTCTATGCCTCTGTTTTGTTCTGTTCTGCTCCACAATTGGGCAATCATCATTCTGTCTACTCATCTTGAATTGATTATTCCAATAATGACAGTAATACCCTTTGCTGTTTTTCCACTCAATGTATAATTTAGCATTTAATGAACAAGATAAATTAAAAATTAAATAAATAGATAGAATTGATATATTTATTAGCTCGTTATACTATCCAATCTTTATCGCTCGTATAATGATATTCTCTTATCATTTAAATTCTTTAACTTTCTTCTTTATTCCTTACAGATATTGCGTTGAGTTCGAGGTGATTAGATCCTCTAAGGCCTGTCATAAGTTGCCGCCCTACAATTTGATGCAAGAAGGTAAATCAGAAAAACTTCAGAATCAACTGATTTATTGAATACATTGAAAAATTTATGTAAATAAATACAATTACAATTCAAACAAAACAAGATAAAAATACTATAAAATTAATAAGATATTTTTTTTATAAAGTATATAATTAACTAATAATGACAATAATATTAATTATAATAGATAGACTAAAATTAAGAACAAATTAATTTCCATATTAGTATAAATTCAATGAACAGAAATCTTTGAAATAATTCAAAATAAATTAAATCAAACTCCAACAATTAAAATGAATGTCAATAACTTCTGATTTGAAATTAGTTACTACATAATTTTAATTATTAAGAATTTTAATTTGTATTTTTAATCTTCTGAAATCAATAATAAAATCTCTTGGAATAAATTCAAATGCAATTAAATAACTGCAATAATTATAAAACACGTAACAAAAATCTTAATAAACAAAAACTAATTAATAAAATTAAATTGAAACAAATATAAAAAGTTGGTATATCCGTAGTGAATGAATTTTAAAATCGTCCAAATATATCTCAATTTATAAATAAATCAAAAAACTAAATTAATTTAATTAATTTTAAATTCTCCTATTTTATTTCTGTGACAGGCGATCGCATAACTGTGCGCTGTGATCTGGAGGCGCTGATACAGGACAAGGACAGCTCGGCTGCAACATTGGGGGGCAAGCAGGGGAACCGAGCGGCGGCAGCGACGACTACGACAACAACGAGTACGCACAAGACGCCATTTTTAATGGATGACAACGACGAGAGCGGCAACAATGAGGACGACAATGGCAATAGCAATGGCAACGGCAATGGCGATGGCGACGAGCAGGAGGAGGAGGAGGACGAGGAGGAGGAAACAACCGAAGAGGATGATGCACAGAACATGCTCGAAACGGAAGCGGAAATGGGCATGGGAATGGCGGCTGGCACAGCAGCCGAAGCGGAAATGGCCAGCAATGAGGGCTACGATTACAAACGTCAACGGCCATCGCATCGTTCACATTCATCTTCGACAGCCAAACGCAGCGCCAACTCAAATGCAGCGCCTCCATTGCCGCCGGCATTGCAACAGCAACAGCAGCAACAGCAGCAGCAGCAGCAACAGTTGCTGCTGAACTACCATTGCCGGGGGGAGGGGCTGTCGGGACGCACGACGCGCTGGAGCGCGTTGCCAGCGCCATCATGTCGAGGCAAATGGCTGCGTCTCACCATAGGACCGCCCAAGAAATGCAACCATGCGCAGTTCATATTTGTCTAAGTGAGACACGCACACACACTCACACTCACACACACACACACACACACACACACACACATACACCAAGGTACACTGAAGTACAAGCATTTTTTTTATCATCATGATAGTATGAGTATGCATATGTGTAGGGTATACGCGTAGTCTATGTAGCGAGTTCACTTATACACAAGGAAATAGACTTACAGTGAGCAAAAGAAACAGAGGGGAAAGAGAGACAAAGAGACCGTAAGAGGGAGAGAGAGAGACAGAGAGAGAAAGAGAGAGACATACAGCGAGAGTCCATATCATAAGCCTAGCATCGTATACAATACTTAATTCCCTGATTCCAATCAACTACAATACCTTTCAAGTGCCCTTCGAACTTGGCAGCCTTCGAGTAGAGAAAGTACAGCCAAAAATGCGAGAATGTTGCAGTCGTGAGCACTCGAGAAGAAAAGTCAGAGAGTCAGAGTCTACCAAGAAAATTTAAAGAAATAATTGATAGATTTCGACTTTTTAATAAAGTTATAACAATTACGAAGTGTATAAACAGGGATCGATTAAAAGTTCACAAAACATTAATACCAATAGATTGAAAAAGCTGCTTAAAAAGATATCAAAATATTCCAAAATATCTCAAAAGACCTCAACAGATTTCGCATGATCTCAAAAGATCTCAAACGAACTTAAAATATCTATATTATTAGACGTCCCAAAACCCCACACAAGGTCTCAAAAGTGCGCAAAATAACTTCCTAAAATAACTCTGGATTCCGGTAGAAATTGACCTAAAATGACAAGTTCGATGGGGCTACAGAGCACATATTCCATAAGCTATACACACATGTAGGGTATAAGGTCAAGTGGTACATCCAAAGTCCCTGAAACGAACATTCCATTTTTCATATCAGATGCTAGAAGATTTCACAAGTCTACACCTAAACACACAATGCAAAGATACCAAGAAGGAGATAGCAGGATTAGAAAGGAAGAGAAATACTTATACACACAAACATACACACACAGAGACAGACAGGAACTCGTATGTAAGTGTTTAAGCCATAAGAGAGTTAATTAAGCTAAAAAATTGCGATAAATATTGTGTGTTTTTTTTTCTTGTGCATTGAAATTGTAATTGTATTGTAGAATTGTGTACAGTCACAACAAAAGCTGCAAAACTATCGATAGCATGAAACTAAAGTATAAACTTATCAATTTCTATAATTTTAAGTTTTTGCTTTAAATAATAATATTATTACGATTATTTGTTATATTTACCTTTAACTATCGCCTAACCAAGAACTTGACTATCGATAGTTTTGCGAGCACGTGACAGCTGTACTCACGATGTAAATAGATGTCAGTATTTAGCGATAACGAGAGCTGAATATCTGTCGCAGCAAAAGCTAAGAATATGAATATGCTAACCCAACTATATATACTAAACAATGATAAGTCTTTCCAAATAACTAACTAATGATATAATACTATATCCACACCAATAATAATAACAATAATAATTATAATAATAATAATAACAATTATGATGAGAATAATTGCATTAGCCCCATACATGTATACACTGCATAAATCTTATTGATAGCAAACAAGATTTTAGACCACAATTCTATGCACAATTCCTAGACAACAAACTTCGAATTTTTGTCCATATAATTGATTTAACGTACTTAATTTTAAAGATATGGGTCCCCAAGCACTAAAAAACTATTGAATGTTTTTTAAAATACTTAAAATTTAACCTATCTTTGACAGTCTAGTTTAAGGTTCTTTTCGTGATTATATTTTTCAAAGATTTTTGATTTGGAAGAGTTAAAAATTAAATCTACAAATTTTTTATTGATACACCCAATTTTATACATATATTTTTTTTAACAATTTTAAAGTTTAAAAATCTTTAAAAATTTTGAATGAGAATTAAGATAACTGTAATCAGACGTTATCAATAAAGATACAACAGAAATTTAAACATTTTAGTGGACCTGATGGAATATTTTATCGAGAAAATTTTTTTTGTATATTTTCTTATTTTAAAATCTTAAAAAAAAAGGTCTAAAAAAATCTCCAATAAAAAAATATTTGAAATGTATGTTTGTTATCTGGGGCCCTATATCGAAACTTTTCCTAAGTAAACTTGCTTTAAATTTTGATTCCCAATTGTTTAATTAGAGAACTGTAGTCTGAGTTCTTTCGGCTACAATAATTTCGAATTTCTCTGCAAGTACTTTTCCAACACTACACTATGAATGTGGTTCTAACGATTTAGCTATAGGAAACAATTATATTATCACTCATACGCCCATACATACATACATCATGCCTAACCATTAGTTCATAAATTTTACTTGCAAAAACTAAAGTCAAACGTAAGCCTAAGCAAATATCTCCCTTTTGTGTAGGGTGCAAAAGAACCAGAAGAGCCGTACCCACGCTTGAGATGTTACTAAAAAAAAACACACACACCCAAGAAAGATAAATAGAAAATGCAGCTTGAAAATTGCAAAAATTACAGCAGAAAATGAATGAAAAAATGAAATATATAAAAAAAAACAAATGCATATAAATGTAACAATTAATTATGATAAATGAACATCTGGAAAATCGAGCATTCACAATAAAGAACAAAATATAATTTTAAAACTAAGCACATTTCATTATTTATTTGAGATCGAATTTTGTAAGTTAAGAAACTTGTGAATTAGGGAATTAGTTGCCAAAAGTAATCACAGCCAGTGAGGATGGAGCAGTTGAGTAGGACGTAAGGCTACAGTCGGGCAAGGCACTAAAGCTTCTGCTCTTTTTAGCAAATTCTCTGCTGCATATCTTCGCTGTTTCTTACCCAATCATAACACAATTTACAGCATTTATAAAGAATGCTATAAGCTATATACAATAAAAGCCATAATACTCTTTTTTTTAAGTAGAGAGTCTAATTAGTTAACTTAAATTAAATACAATGAAATTCAATTGAAGACTTTCTTACGGCACACTCGACTGCAACGCTCGCTTCTGCTATAATTGTAGAACACTTGAGCCAGAAACTTCCCGACTTGTTTGCTTTGCTTTCAGCATAGTGCGATTGAGAAAATATAGAAAGAGAGAGAAAGAGAGAGGGAGGGAGAGAGAGAGAGAGAGAGAGAAAGAGAGAGACGCTTGTGCTCAGCTGTTTGTGGATTTACCGTTTGACCCAATTGCGCAGGTGCCAAGAGACCCAACAGCAGCGCCCCCTGCCGTGGCAGAGGCGTAACAGCTGCCGGTTCCGTTTGTTTTTGTAATTTCTCTGCGCATGCGCAACTTGATGAGACAGAGAAAGAGAGAGAGCAAGAGAGAGAGAGAGAGAGCGAAAGAGCGCCAAACTTGGTGAGAGTGCTGAGCAAGCGCAAGAGAGCTCGCACAGTGGGCCAATATAAATATTGATTCATCTACATATTTTATATATTTATTAAAACTACTGTTATTTATTATTTAATTATTTCACTTAATTATTTATTTATTTGAGTAAAAATGATAATTCTAATTTATACATATAAATATTGTTGGTTATATTTTGTCTTTAAATGTTCGAATACTAACTCGATTTTAAGTGCTTGCACAATAGTAGAATTGTACTTTAAAAGATATATTTATAATATATATGTTTTTAATTTAATAGATCTATTTATCATATATATGATATACTTGATTTTTGTTTATATAGATGTATTATTTGTTCATTTATTTTATTTTTGTATCCATTGTTATTTATGCACGTAAGCTGTGCTTTGGCACCACTGTGCCTGGGCAGCCACAGTCTGATGCCGAGAGTCAAAGTCAGGGCTAATTGATTAGTCGCAAAGTAAACGTTAAGCTCGTCGCTTCTCGGCGTCGTCGGCTGGAATTTGAATTGAAATTGTAATACCGTTAGGCGAAAGAAAGATAACACGCGTATTGGAGAAGTTTCGGATTTGCATTTCGTTATTGTATGGTGCGTGGTATTTACATTTGTCTTCGATTGGTTTCAGTTTTTTATTTGCGCTGTGATTCATCTACGAATCGAGGCTTCAGTTTGGCATTTTGTGTCTTGTTCTTATTGTTATTGTGCCTTTAGTGCTTAATGTTTTAAGTGTTGTCGCTGTCGTTGTTATTGTTGGCGATGTCGATGTTGTTGCCAAGAAGAAAGTTGTCTTGAAACATGTTAATTGTGCTTGGTGTGCCTGGTCCGAGCGCTCGCTTCTGGCTTCCCATTATTGCATATCATTTCGTTTGACAGTCCATCAGGTCGAAAATATTTATTCATATTTTCCATTGAGGCAAACTCGTTTATGCCTTACTTAATTACGATATTACAATAGACTGTTGAAGCGAGTTCGGAGTAAGTTTTCCGACGTAAATTCTTACGATATACCGAAAGCAAAGCTATATTTAATTTCGGAATCAATTCGGATAGCTTTCCGAAAAACGTTATTGACTCTAATGACGCTATGAGAGCAGACAATTATTCAAAGTTTGTCGATTCGGAGTTGATTTCATGTAAATGTTATTTACTCCGAATATAGAATAGTACAGATCTTACAGATTCACACACATGTCCGCCCCACATAGTAGTGTCCATGCTGTGGCACTGCTGCTGCTATTCATCACATTCGGTACCATCGAGGCACTCCGACGAAACTTTGATGCACCTCGTCAAACAAGTAGCATCAACATAAATGCCAATATACCATTATGGAAGCAACGCGTAAGTTCGTTCTATCGTTCTAGGATAACTTTAAAATTTTTTTTTTTATATTCTGTATTTATATTTAATTTGATCCAGTAAAATTAGTGTTAAGACTTAGGACAATATCGATCAAGAAGACGCTGTTATAGTACACAATAAGATATTCCTTTTGCAATATAGTTTTCTAGTAACTCTAGCAGTAAAGTGATCTTTTTTGGTAAGAAGTGTAAAACGCTTAATGATTATAAAGTCAATGGATTAACGCTTCTAAAACTTTTTCGTTGAAGTCGATCGGTTCACAATTGCAAAAATTATATAATATTTTCATAGAATTTGAATTTTGGCTGTTATATAATTGATATGCTCTTCAAAATCTGGAAGAATTTTACTTAATCGAACTGAATAAAAATACTTTATCTTAAAAAAACGGTTATTTAATTTGACATATGTATTGCTAATGGGATTCTATGTCCACCTTAGGCCTGCGAGAAGCCCCAAAAGTACAAGATGAACTCGCACTACACCTGCGATGAGAAGGGCGATGTCAAATGCCTGCCCGGTTGGCAGGGCGATCTCTGTCAGGTGCCCATGTGTAGGCGTGGCTGTGATCCCATGAATGGTGAGCAGAGTTATCGATATTGATTCCAAGCCGATGTTACAGCATTACTTCCCAAACAAGGCTACTGCCAGCGACCGGGTGAATGCCGCTGTCGAATCGGCTATACCGGAGAGCAGTGCGAGAAGTGTATTCCGCTTCCGGGTTGTCAGCACGGCAGCTGCAACAAACCCTTCGAGTGCATCTGCAAGCCCGGCTGGGACGGACTCTTCTGCACAGAGCGTAAGTTGATTGTCACTATGAAAATTGGATCCCAAAAAACAGTCTGGGAACAGTCTGAAAACAGTCTGGGAACAGTCTAGCTACAGTCTGTCAACAGTTTGGCCACAGTTTGAAAACAGTAGAAAAACAATTTGACAACAGTCTGGGGACAGTTTAGCGCACAGTCTGAAATCATTCAGGCAATCAGTCTAGGAACAGTCTGGTAACAGTTTGGCAACAGTCTAGGATTAGCCTAAGAACAGTCTAGGAACAGTTAAGTAACAGTCTAAGATTAGTCTGAGAACAATTTGGGCAAGAGTCTAGTATTAGACTGAGAACAGTCTAGCAACAGAATACAAACAATCTGGGAACAGTCTAACAACATCCTCGCGACTGCCCGAAAACAGTCTCGCAACCGTATGGGAACAGTCTGGCAAAAGTCTAGGGCTTTTCTAGGAACAGTCTGAAAACAGTTTGGGAACAGTCTTGGAACAATAAGAAAAGAGGCTAACATCAGTCAGGGAACAGTCTGAAAACAGCCTGGGAACAGTCAAGGTCTCTGACTCAATGCTTTTAGTGTAATACACATTTTAATGGTTGTTGTCTTGTTCCGATTCTTGGATCCGCAGCCAGCTGTCGCAGTGGCTGCCACAGCACCCGGGGCTACTGCGAGGCGCCGGGGGAGTGTCGATGCCGCATCGGATGGTCGGGACGCAGCTGCAGCGAGTGTGCCACAATGCCGGGCTGCCAGCACGGGACGTGCAACAAGCCCCTGGAGTGCAACTGCCAGGCGGGATACACGGGTCTGCTCTGCCAGACAGGTGAGTGTGAAGTAGTGTTGGCACAGCAATCGATGACACTATCGATATAATCAACAGACCATTGATTGTCTTACAATCGATTCATTGAAACAATTTTGACCGTCTAAAACCTAATACATTTTGTGATGTGTTGGCAAAACAATAGATAATATCGATAGTTGTAGATTAAATAGGTCGACTATCGATTGTTTAGTCTCACAATCGATAAATCATTGCCAGCATTATATTTGTTTAAAACCAAATGTCAAAGTATAGTTTTGGAAGTGTCGACTAAACTATCGATAACGCCATCGATAATATCTACAGTTAGGATTTAGATATAGCGTCACAATCGATTTATCGAGGCAAACGATTTTGGCAGTCTAAAATCTAATAAAGCCGTATATAACAAGGATTTAAGAGCAAACAATATCTAAAGTGTTAATTGAAATTACATAAGATATATTATTAATTTATAAATTGCATTATAATTTTCATTAATTAAAAATATATTGGATTTTGTAAGAATATTAAATAGACCAATAGATGTTTAAATATTTATCGATTACTTGATTATTGCAGCGCTCTGTGCCTCCGATTGTAGCAAGCAGCACGGCTATTGCCGCAAGCCTGGCGAGTGTCGGTAAGAGTTTGTGGCATCATTAATTAATTAATTATTATGAATTGCATAACAAGTTGCCTCTAATTGCAGCTGCAAAGTGGGCTGGACTGGGGCACAGTGCGACAAATGTTTTCCCTATCCGGGCTGCGTGAATGGCGACTGCGAGGCGCCCTGGGAATGCAACTGCCACGCGGGCTGGGGCGGCATGCTCTGCGATGAGAGTAAGTCCACTATGCAACACCTTGAAAGCCCATAAAATATTATATGTCTTTTGAATTGATGCTCTGAGGAATTGCATTGCAAAATTAGGCAGAAAAAACCTAACCTATTTGGTCGAAAAATTTAGATTTCAGGGCCAATATTGGTATTATGGGAAAAAAGCCATGTTTGTTGAACTTTGAACGCGCATAACTTTACCAAACCACAACTGATTTTTAAGCGGTATGGTTTTTTCTTTATCATTTTATCGCGAAATTAAAATTTGAGTAAAAAATCAGAGACAAAAAATTTTAAGTTTTGAGGCCTTTAAAAAAATATGAAATTTTCGGGAAAAAAACAAAATTTTTTTAATCGTAATAATTGATGCGTAAACGAATTGTATTGCAAAATTATACAGAAAAAACGAAACATGACGACATTTGGTTGAAAAATGTAGGTTATAGAGTCAATATTGGTATTATGGTAAAAAATCCATACTTGTTGAACTTTGAATGCGCATAACTTTACCAAAACCCAACCGATTTTTAAACAGTGTGGTTTTATCTTAATTATTTTATCGCGAAATCAAAATTTGAGAAAGAAATCAAGGATAAAAAATTTTGAGTTTTTCCAAAAATTTCAAGGCCTTACAAAAATATGAAAATTTCGGGAAAAAAATTTTGTTTAATCGTAACAACTGATGCGTAAACGAATTGTAATGCAAAATTATAAGTCATATTGTTCATAAAATGAAGATTTTATGATCAATATAGTTATTATTCATTTCAATACCCTATACTCATTAAAAATGGGTAATGGTATGATTCGACAAACAAACATAACAATATATTGCTGAAAGATAACTATTTTCCAAATTAAAAATTGGATAATTACCAAATTAGGTAGGGAGCATTTGTATCTTTTGCAAATCGTCCATATTGAAAGCTTAAAAAAATGCCCCTAAATTGTAGAAATGCTTTAAATAATTTATTGAAGTGCTCGTGCTCGTCATATGTTGCAAGTTGTGTGGCATGGGGAGAGCTGAGCTTGTTGCACGGTGTGATTAACATATGCGTGATTGCAGGGCTGAACTACTGCCAGGAGCACAACGGCACCTGCCACAATGGGGGCAAGTGCAGCTCGCTGAGCCGCGAGGATGGCAGTTATAGGTGCCAGTGCCGACAGGGCTACCTGGGCAAGAGCTGCGAGATAGTCGATGAGTTTCTGCTGACATCGGTGGCGCCACCGCGCATTACGCCCCCGCCCCTGCCCGCCGACGACGCAGGTGCGACTGATGATGGCGACAAGGAGACGCAACAACAACAACAGCAGCAACAAAGGCCCAGCCAAGTGGGGCAGGCAACAAATAGCATAAATGGCACAACAGCAGCAGCAGCTGCTGCTGATGTTGATGTTGATGCCACAACAGCAGCAACAGCAACAGCAACACCAACAGCAGCAGCGGTGGCAACAAAGCACAATGACAATGGCAACCGCAATGCGTCTAATGAAGCGTTAAGCGTTGTTGCTGCAGCTGCTGATGAGGCGACAACACTGAGGCGTGCCACAGCAACAGCAACAGCAACACCAGCAACAACAACTACGACAACAACATCCATGCCTCTGCCCTCCTCACCCCTCAATGCAACAAGTGGCAGGCCCACAGTGGACACCAGCGCACAGCTGAGTGCTCAGGGGCAGCAACAAAAGGGGGAGCATAACAACAACAGCGACAACAACAACAACAACAGCGACAACGACGACGACGATGACGATGACGACGACGAGGACGAGGATGAGGATGATTACGAGGAGGGCGACGGCGATTACGAAGATGAGGAGGACGACAACGATCAACTTATACCAAATATTATTTGAGCAGCGAATTTTTGGCGTATTTTAAAACATTAATTTATTAACCAATTAATTTTTTTTTTCGATAAACAATAAATCAAATTATTTATTAAAATTGCAGTTATTTTCTCTTGTTAAAAAGTGTAGCATACTTTTGCGCTGCGACAAACAAAAATATACCATTCGCACTGAAGAAATATAGCAGATTTTTTCGACGTCAATCCTCATTTATTCTGACTACAATATTAATATTTAATATTATTATTAATAATTATATTAATATTAATATTGTTGAGTTGAATAGGAATGCAACCGATCTAGCAGTGAATTTAATATAAATACACTATCTTTTGTATGCTGCATGCTGTTACGCAAATATATTGCCTACTTTTTTGCTGAAATCTTAATTTTTATTTATTTTTACTAAATTAAGAATTCTTTTAAGGTCTTTTCAGCGATATTAGATCAGTAATATTTGTATATATCAGTATACACATTTTAAAGCTATTTTGCCTGTTTTGTAGTCCAAGTAATTAAAGTAAAAGACATGGTTTTATGGGTATTTATTGAATTGTATTTATTTAAAATAAAAACTAAACACACTACTGCAGCAAAAATTTCAGTTAACAAATTTTCTCAAAAAAAAAGATGACATATATAATAAAAATAATAATAATAATAAATGTGCTTAAAGTATAGGATCGGGAAAAGCGAAAAAATAGCATTGTCATTGCACATTAATATCCGATAATATGCAGACAAATTGTTCAGTTACAGGGTATATATAGATTAGATTAGATTAAAATAGTTAAGTGGGAGATGTTAAAAATTTGAATATGGCCTACAGGGCGCTGAGCAAAGCGAGACAGCCGACGCTCTCGCTCCACTGGATCTATATATATATAGATATATATGCGTATGTATGGGTATAATATGGGCAGACTAGGCTAATTTAAAAAAATATATAGTTTCAGTGGGGAAAGGGGAAAGGGAAAGGGGCACAATATATGTTAAGAATGTGTAATTTTAATAATAATAAAAATAATAATGCAGATAATATGTTAAACATATACGGATTCGTTCGTTGTGGCGCCCCAACCTCCACTAGTTGAGCTCCCGCTTGTCCCGCTGGCTGATCTGGGCCATGGTTATATACTGACGCACCAGACGCGAGATCTCATGCGCCTGCTCCGTCTGCACGCGTATGACGCGCTGCTGCATCAGATTGCCCACCTTCATGTCCAGAAACAGAGCACCATCCTCCGAGCGCACCTACAGACCGGGTAGACAACATAAATCAATTAAGATAATTAATAATAATTAATCAATTAATTCATTAATAACTAATCAATTGGGTTTCACAATTGAAATAAACGAAACTTTGGGGTTGCGTACAATATCTCAGCCCCAGAGTATGCAATAAAAAATTTAGTTCAGAATTTTGACTATAATAACTAAGCTCGGTTTTCAAAATCTAATCGGTATGTTGCTCCGAATAGATTATAAATGTTTCTAAGCATTCTGAAATATGTTTTCCTCGCGTGCAATAAAAACTTGAACAAAGGAAATACGCAAGCGATTCCGAGAGGTCTTAATTATAACTATGCCAAATGAAGGAAAGAATTTTAGTTACAACGATTTGAATAGGAATACTGATAGCTGACAATACAGCTAGGTTTTGATTCGATTTCAATTCGATTCAATCGATTCTTTTTCTTGCGGAAATATTTGCACAAACGCAAATGATATTACAATATAAGAAATCCCAATATTTTTAAAGGGGTTTTCGATTTCTTACCTTACGCGTCGAGATGACCTCCATGAAGCTCCAGTGCTGCAGCGTTTCGTGTGTGTTTGGATCCAAGAATAGCACTCCACGTCTATTCAAGGCCAGTATTAGATCCCGCCACATGGGATTGTGATTGTCCTCCACATGGGGACCGTCCTCCGCCCAGATGCGTTTCACCGCAAAGAAACTGCTGCCGAACAGTGGCCAAGCGGCAAGGACATTCAGAAACTGTGCCTTCACCTGCCCTGGACTGAGAGACGCGACCTGAGGCCAGGCGGACTGTACCAATCCGACCCATTGGGCCGGACGTATCTCCCGTATGCCCAAGGCCGGTTTGGGCAACAGAAACTTGATCTCCTTCATCGCGGGCACATGGCTGAGATCCGCAGCACGATGCAGTAAGGCTGCAATGCGTGCCATATCGCGGACCATCTCCGGCATGGGAACCCCATTGCCGGGTAGTTCCAGCAGTAAACCCTCTAGGTAATCGGGTGCCACCTGATTGAACAGCACCTCCACGTAGAGGGGCATGGGCGCTGGCTCGCGTTTGAGCGCAAAATGCCAAACGGAACGGCAGAATATCAAGTAGAAAGGCTGTCCGGACTTGAGCAGTTCCGTGGTCACATCCAGAATATACTCATCGGCAGCTAGGGGCATGGTGAACGCATCTCCCTGCACAATGCAATACAGCGAGAACTCCTGCTGTTCCGCCTCCGATTCCACGCCCAGCAAGGCGCAAAGCTCCGCTATAACATCAGCCACCACCGTCGAGCAACGGGTATTAACCACACGCTCCGCCCCTCCCGGCAGCCTATAGATCTGCCTTCGAGCCGAACGACCGGCGGACACCGCCGTTACCTCCTCGACGCTGGGCACATTCTTTCTGCCCCCGCAACGCGCCGTCTTGCGTAGGTTCGTCAGGCAAACGGCGGCGGTGCCATGGCACGAGCGACGTCTGTCCGAGGCGGCGGAGGTCAGGTGCTCCATCAAGTAGGGACGCAGCGCATCCGAGCAGCCAAAGTAGGCGGCCAAAATGCTCAGCAGGCGCCAAGCTCGCTGCGAGCTATCCGGACAGGGCGAACGGTTCGCAGTCGTCTGCTTCATCAGCTGGCAGTAGACCTCGTCACGTAACGCCAGGTATTTGTGACAATGCTAGGGAGAAGACGAAAAGCAAGGGTCATTAATGTCCAGTCAAGAAGCATCGTATTGAAGACAAATTAAAAGATGTTAGTAATAATCAAGAGCTATCACCTAGAAGCAGTATCGTTTACTCTCCAAAAAGGTTGAAGGAATGCAGAAATGTAGAATGAAAGGGAAAAAGTTAAGGTCAATAGTATTGGATAATGACAAGCAATTGTAGAATCGAAAGGTCAGTGGATGGTTTAGAGTTATACCAACGAAAAATGAAAAGCTTAAAGGACGATGGCAAATAATCCAGAGCAATCGTCTAGAGAGGAATGGAGAAAAGTAGAATGAAAGGGGAAAAAGTAAAGGTCAGTAGTATATAAGGAAAAGCTATGGTAACGGCGGAAAGGTTTTTATTTATATTGATAAAATATTTAAAATAGAAGACTACGTTTTTCGTTTTTTCTTAAACATAGACTTTTGTCAAACTTGTTTGGAGTTTGATATTTTAGCTTTAACTCACCATTAGCACCGTGTAGACACACTTGACCTCAGTGAGCTCCGGGTCGAGTGGAATATCGCCGCAATAGCGTAGAATGCAGTCGAAGCACTCGAGCGCCAGCGGTGCCAGATCGTTGGGTAGGCGCAGCAGTGGCAACCTTATGGCATGGCCTTGCCACTTGACCAGCTCCGCATAGGAGCGATTGGCAGCCGACGATGATTGATGACGTTCATGATGACGGTCGACATCGCGTAGTTGACTACAGAGACAGAGAGAAGGAGAGACAGGGGGTTTTAGCTAAATCTGTATAAATCTGTATAGCGTAGTGATAGCAGAACATTACATCGGTAGTCTATACTATCGATAGTTTTGGCAATCGATATTGGCTGTCATTGATAATCGATTAATCAGTTAATCAGTCACAATTGCTTGCCTCTATTAATCAATTGTGAAAGCATCATATTGGCAATCCCTTTATTTTTTAACTATCGATAACTATCTAACTATCTTAACTATCGATAGTTTTCGATAGTTTTGCTAACACTTTTAAAATTAAACTACAAGGTTTTAAACGGCCAAAAGTGTTTGTCTTGATTAATCGATTATGAAGCTAAACAATTGATGATCTCTCTATTTTGTAACTATCGATAGAGCTATCGATTGTTTTGCCAACACTTTCAAACAAAAAGTAAGCCACTTTAAGCCTTTTAAGAATATTATTATATATAATGCTACAATCAATAGACACATTTGCGTCTATCGATAATATCGAAAGTGCTATCGATTACTTACTCGTTGCGGAAATGCTGCATGGCGAACTGCAAGAGCGAATACTTGGTAACGGATGGCGGAGTCCCTCCATTAGCCAGCTCCTCCTGCATGTAACTGCCGGCATCCAGTTCGTGTTGCTGCTGCTGCTGCTGCTGTTGCTGCTGCTGCTGCTGTTGCTGATGTTGCTGCTGCTGCTGATGTTGGCCATTGGTCAATGAGCTGGGCTGCTGCTGCTGCTGGCCGGCATTGGATTTGCGTGAAGAGTGCAGATAGCTTTGCTGTTTCATGTAGCGCTGCTGCTGCTGCTGCTGCTGCTCCAGCAACTGTTGCTCCTCGGCAGCATCGTCCAGCTGCTGGTGATGGTGCAGCTCCAGCAGCTGCTGCTGCTGCTCCCCGCCCCCATCGATGCCATTGGCATGTCCGTGTTCGCTGCGCTGCTGCTGCGGCTGCTGTTGGCCATGGCCCAAAGCCTGACGCGACTCCAGACGCTCCAGCGGCACGTTCAAGGTCTGAGCGGCGGCACGTGCCCCCGATGACAAGGTGGAGGCCTTCGACTGCGACTGGCCGCAAGAGAAGCACAGAGAAAAGGAGAGAGGCAGAGAGAGTTAGTTGCAGTGTTGCCACTTTTCAATTGAGCTAAAAAAAAGCTGTTCTTGGCGGTAAACCCACAAAAATTCATTTTAAGTTTAAGCATTATTTGGCTTGTAACTTATTTATAACTTATAAATTACTTTATTGATTACATTTAGTTGACATTAAAAAATTTTAGAAATAGATAAATAAAGCCCAAAACAAAATGAATAATAATGAGTTCGACAAATATCAAACAAAATAATGACAGATCTATAATTGTTGAATTGCATTTTGTCAAATTATAGAAAAAGCTAGCAAAAATCGGAATTATTTTTAAGAAAAAAAAAACAGTGTAAAAGATTTGACGACAGATCCAAAATTGTACGCTATTTTCGTGAGAAAAATAAAATCTAAATTAATTTTTATTTATTTTACAAATTTCTTAGCGGATGCTCCTTTAAAATCATCAGATTTGACAATCAAAATAATGACGACAGATGTATAATTGTGGCTCATTTTCGCATGAATTTTGTAAATCGAAATTAAAATTTAAAAAAAGTCCAAAATTAACGCTTTTCGCAGTTTTACAAATTTCTAAGCGAATGCTCTTAAAAACGCCGCCAAATCTGACGGGAAAAAAGCGGAATTGGCAACAGTGCTTGCAGTTCAACACCTCCATGTCAATGGCATGTGAAAGTTGCAGTGTCTTCTCTTATTTTGCTGCTTTTTGAAGCAGAGTTTTTTTTTCTGTTTTTTTTGCTTTTTTTGGCGACAAAGCGCCGAACCGGTTGCCGAACCGGTTCGTTTGTGTCGCTCCTATCGCCAGACAGACGATGGGATGTATGGGTACAGTGAATGCTCAATAAATTCATTTGCTATCTGTGAGAGTTCAGGCGTCAATTAAAGCTGTCCGGAAAATGTTAACGAATTGCAGGCCGGGCAATCTCTTATGGAAATGTCTAAAGCGCAGACGGCAGTCAACACCTCGACGTCGGCGATAAAAAAATACAGTTTAAATTTTCCAATAATTTATGGCATTTCGAAAAAAATAAATAAATGTTGCAAAAAAACAGCAGACAGGCAAGCATCATGCTAATAAATTGTTTTACAATTAAAACCATAAGCCATAAGCTCACAGCATTTTTCACAGTGTATAAACAGCGAAATAAATATCCATTTAAAATATAAGTTCACAAATGTCAAACTGCAAAGCTGAGAGCTAGCGATAAAATGCTATAAATAAATAGACGCAAAGAATTTTAAATATATCGATTCTTTAAGAACTTCTGTGTTTATTAACTGATAATCAACAATCAGAATAAAAAGTTTATACAAAGTCGTTATAAACTATTATTATATTATATTTATTCTAAAATGCGAAATAAAACCGATTAATAAACACAACAGTTGTTAAAGAAACCATATAAAAACATGCTTCAAAATAAACAAAGAGTAAGAAGAAGCATTACTGCAGTTACTGTAGTTAAAAAGAAGAATAAAGGGTAGTCTACTGTCGGTTGCATCCGACTGCAGCCCTTCTGACTCGTTTTATATATCATTATTACTTATTTGTCGATATAATTATTATATTTTGTTATCACTAATAATTATTATTGTTTTATTATTATTTAATTTTATTATTATGTATTATTATTATTCAATTTTATTATTTATTATTAGTATTGTTTTATTATTATGTTGTATTACTCTTAATAATTTATTTTTTCATTAGCATCATTTGTTTTAATTACTATTTTTTTTACTATTTTTTTAAATTATTATTATTTTATTATTATTATTTTCATTTTTTAAATTATTATTTATATTTAAAAATAAATTTAATTTTTTTATTTTTTATTATGATTTATTTGAATTTGTTTTATAAAACCCAAATACTTTTAAAATGGGAAAGATTGCTTAAGGGATAGAGAAGATCTATGGATAACCTTCGCTAGAGTTGAGAAACTATCGATAGTTCTATTAGCAATATCGAATATAAACATTTTGGAAAACTGCAAATTATATTACATTTCGTTTATTGTTTCCGAATGTACTTCACTTTCTTCAGGCCTCTTATCTATTTGAGAGCAGGTTTCTCTTTGTTGATTTGGCTGCGTGCACTTTAGCGATTGTTCACTGTCTGTCAAAATGGCTTATCTCTGAAGCTACAGATTAGTTACTGCACGCTTATTTTTGGCAACATAAGTGTGGCTTCCATTGAATTTCCTTTTCTTTTTCTCTCATTTTCGTGGTTGTTATATTTGCTGCATTCGAAATCAATTATTTGTCGGTTTTTGTTTCACTTTTATTTTTATTGCAATTGCAAAATGCATTTCGACCATTGCTTTCCACTTTTCCCACTCGTGTTGTTTGTTTTTTATTTTTTATTTTTTTTTTATGGCCGCCCACTCATTGAACTGCCGCTCCCCCTGCATTTGGCAAACAACAACAAAGGAGTGTAAGAGTTGTTGTTGTTGTTGTTTATGAAAGCGGAAATCTTTCACCAATCAATCAAGTTGTAACCATTGCACTTCTTAGTCCAATCGTATTAATAATTCATTAATAAATGCATTTGCCAGGGGCCAATAAAAGCCATCAGAAAATATTACACAAAAAAATAAAAAAAAAAAAAAACAATAAAAAATGGGATTTATGAATTTCTTACAATTTGCTACAACAAATTTCTGTTTAAAATAAAAGTTTACTTTAATAATCTATAAGAGAAAATCATCAATAAAATTTATTACCTATGGCAATAGTATGAAATATCAAATAAAATTAAAAAAAAATTCGCCATTTTTTTTTTATGCTACACAAATGAATATTTCTATCAATAAATATGTTAAATTATTTTTTTTAAATTGTATGCAAAAGAAAAATTCATAATTTTAAAAAATTAATTTTTTTTTAGTAATTTCTCTTGGCAATAAATAAGTTAAAATAATTTATATTGCGCATTAATTTATGTGTTTTCATAAAATCCACATTCATTTTGTTTAGCACGCCACCTGGCGACGCAACTAGGCATAACGCTTACACTAAAACTGTGAAAGTATCTGTTGGGATTATGGCATAGATTTGTAACTGATTAGGGCACAAATACTCAGAGATGTCTAGAGACGAAAACAATTCCATTTCAAGCTGCAAAAAACGTAAGTAAAAAGCACGGTATACAGCGGTACAGTCGGACGCACCGTGCTGTTTCTTTAGCTTAAACTACTGATCATGAAACGAGATACTGTAGGGTATTTAAATCCCGATAACCTTAAAACAATTTAAAGCATGAAAAAAAACAATTTACAATAAAGGCTTGCGAAGAGCAAGGAAGACAGCAGAACAGTCGGACGCACCGTGCTGTTTCCTTTGCTTAAACTACTGATCATGAAGGTGATGTCTCTAGGGTATATACATTCCAACAATAAAAGACCAATGACTAGCGAGGAAAACAACTTCATTTAAAATGCGATAAAGGCTTGTGAAGAGCAAGGAAGACAGCAGAACAGTCGGACGCACCGTGCTGTTTCCTTTGCTTAAACTACTGATCACGAAGGTGATGTCTCTAGGGTATCTAATTCCCGATGGCCATAAAACGAGGCTGTCTGTCAAGTTGCAGGCGCTGCCCTCAATAGCAGAATCAATAAACATATTGTAAATGGAGTACATCTCGAAGATTGCAATGCAACGACGAGTCGAGGCTCTGTTATAACATTCAACACATTCAGCACATTCAGCAGAGGAACCGGGCACGCAAGTGGGTCACGTGACTTGTTTTGGTTCTGGTGTTGCCCCTAAAGAGGCAGAAATGGATTGGGAAATGGGTTCAACACTGTGCCAAGTTGAAGGAGGCGCAGAGGAAGAGGGAGGAGTGTGGATTGTGGAGTGTGGATTGTGGATTGTGGATTGTGGAGTGTGGAGTGTGGAGTTTGGAGTGTGGATTGTGGACTTGCTGTGCTCCAGTTGTTTGGCCAGTTGCAATTCGAATTCAATTCACTGGAAAAATGAGCAAAACAATACGAGGAAAACTTTAAAACTTTAATTTCGTCCATTTATTACAATGTGTGTACATTTCGAGGCGTCTAACTTTCTTTTTTTTTGCTTTTTTTTGCTGCTCATTTTGGTTTAATTTTTGTTTATAGTGGTATAATACACATTTTGCTGCTTGTTGCTGTTGTTGTTGTGCGAGAGTTAATTAAAAATACGAAATAAATGCAAAGCTCCAAACAGCTGCAGATACAAGATACAAGATACAATTTAGAGCCACAGATACATGACAGGCAAAAGAAATTAAACTCATTTACCAACAAGAGGCCAAAGTAAACTATAGAAACAGAACAAAAGCGAACCGCCAAACAACAACAATAAAACACAAGAAGAAACGAGAAGAAACAAAAAAATAAAACATAAACGAAACAATAGCATAAGGAGGGAAGAGGGGAACTCAAGAGTTGGAATAACGCACGAAATGTAATTAAATTATTGAAATCAAATTACAGTTAGCATTACAATTCTACAGCTGGTGAAAAGCCGCTAAAACTGCACGTTCCAATCTCAGAATTCAGCTCTTGAGCTCTCTTCTGCTTTCCTCCAATTCCAATTCATCTGCTCTTCTGCTGCCTCCGCTCTTTCGGCCTTAACACACTTTCAGACCCACTGCCAACCCCCTTGAACTTCAGCATTTATTGCGTTACGAACAACCAAAGCCGAGCGTAACTCCCAAATACCAGATTAGGCCTATAGGGTTTAGGCTACAACTTAAATTAAAGCCCATGTCAACAAAAAGTTGAAAGAGGCATCTTAAAACTTCTTTAAGATATTGAAATCTTTCAAAACAAACTCGTAAGACACTTTGCAGAGAATATTTAGCAGTTTAGATAAGATAATTTAAATTTTAGCACATTTAATGAAGTAGTCCAATATTTGTAATCTTCAAATTGCACTAGAATCACGATAATCTAAAATTAAATCCAATAAGCTTAAAAGCAAAGTTTATTTTAAATATTGAAACTGTTTGATCTCAAATAACCATAAATATTAAAATCTCTCTGATAAGAGTCTAAGATTGTAGTATAGTTAATATAGCTTTAGATTATAGTTAACAAAATAGAACAGAAGCCAAGACAACCAAACCAATTTTAACATTAAAATTATTAATTTTAAATTTTAAACAAAAAATATACAAATATAAAAAATCTAGAATCCTATAGATTAAACAATCCCTAAACTTGAAATGGAAAGACTATAAAATTACAAATCAATAAATCCCAAAATCTTTTAAATTTTATTAAACTAGAATTTGGATTTTTTGCCAGTTCTGGTTCAAATTTTTCCGATAATATTGATAAGAAAACACAAGTGTTTTTCTTTTCAAGTTTTTTTTAGTTTAAGATTAAGAATTTCTTGATGTAACATTGGAAAATTTTAGAGTAAAAATATTTGAGAATTTTTGTTGCTTTAGTCAAACTACCGGATTACTTTAGAGCAGAAAACTCTCAGCTTCTCAGGTTGTTATCAACTTCATATACATTGCATAAGGCCTACTTCTATATAATAGACATTTGGATTATTATGGATAATAATGCTAGTCTCAGCCGCTTCTGCATCTGTAACGCTGACTCTGACTTTGACTCTGACTAAAAGTTGGGTAATTTAGTGGAGCACCTAGTAATAATTACAACTGATGAGTTAAACAAATTGGTATTATGCGCATATGCAGAAATGTTAAGTGTAGATAAAGCCAAGATGAAACTGTAGATGACGATGAAGATGAAGATGAAGCTGAGGAGTTGATGAAGTTGATAAAGTTGATTGGGAAGCGACACTCGACAGCTGTTTACAGTTTTGCAGTTGGAGTGTTGCGTTTAACGGTAAAGTTAATCAACACATAATCGCATTATTATTAGCATTCGAGAGCAGACAAAAGCAGATGCCCCAGACCGACGGACGGAGGGAAAGAGGGAGAGACGGAGAGAGGGACAGAGGGACAGTTGAAGTCAAAGAGCTAACTGCAAAGTCGCTTACATCATGTGGTATCTACAACGTTTGCTCTTCATCTGAGGCTGGCGAACAAAGGTGTCGATTATACAACAACAACAACAACTCAAAATTTGGGCTAAAGTTTTGGGGAGAAAATGTTGCTACAGTCAATGTTTTATTTTGACTTTATTATGAATTCAGGCATCCAACTAACATCGCAGCTAACAACTAAGCAAACTGCCCTCGTTACGCCTTAAGTAATATAAACGTAATCCAATGTTAAAGTTGAGTGTTAAGAAAACGCAATTGCAGTATAAGTTCCGACACCTTACAACTCGCATTGTTGTAATCTATCCTCACAGGTTCGTGACAAGCTGTCTACTACTTTATCATTACCATTTATCTTTAGTTAACTAACTTCGCATGAATCTAAATAAATATCTATCTATCAATGTATCCAACATTTTTATTAACTATTACAACAAATTAATTATTATAATTTATGTATTGATTTTTTTATTTTATTTAGTATTTTATTTTTTGTTAATTTAATATCTTCTTTAAAAATGATGCAGTTTTGTTCTCTAAAAAGATTACGAATTTGAATTTTTAAATTTGCTTTTGTATTATTTCCCGATTTATACAATTTATTTGTCCTTCAGTTCAGCAACAAAGAGTTTAATATATTTTGATCACTAAAAATCTGTCTTTAGTCTAGCTATTGGTAATATATTTCCTGATAGACAGATATAATTTAATCTGAGTTGCGGATAATCGTTGAAATCTGGGGTCTCCTCTAGGCAGACCCAGACCCTGTTAGGGCTTTTAACTCCTATCGATTATCAGCTGTTTATTGCTTATATTATTTAGACTACTACAAAATGTCTGTGGCATATCTTCGGGGCAGATCAGTCGAACGGAAGGCTACAGTCGAGCGTAACCGATAGTAGGATACCCTGTACTTTGTGAGAGGCACACACGCAAAGCTACGCGCATTTGCCTAGTGCTGCAAAATGTGTGTGCCATATCTTCGCTGCTTGTTATAGGATCTGCAAATCGTACCTCATTGGAGTTCATGGTCTCGAAGCGCGCCAGAATCTCCTTGACGGATATCTTGGACTCCGACGGCTCCTCCAATATGGTCTCCATGCGGCTGACGGATCCGCTGCTGGCGTTGCTGACGCGTCGCGTCTTGTTGCCCAGCAGCAGGGTGGTGCCGGCGACATTGATCGAGTTGGGCAGGGGCATGCCGAGGGGCAGGCTGACTGCGGAGGCGGTTTTACCGGAAGTCGGGGCTGGTGTTGTTGTTGTTGTTGTTGGTTGCTCGTTATCACTTATGTTGTTGGTATCTCTTTGGTTGAGTCGCAGCTGCTGTTCGTAGCAGCATTCTTCGCACAGGCTGCTGGGGGGCGTGGCTGAGGTGGAGGCTGAGGCAGAACCGTTGCCACTGCAACATTTATAGACGATATCCTCCTCAACGCTCCAGGCGTTATCATAATCCTGATCGGCAGAGGGCGCGGGGGCGGCGGCATTCAGCTCGGTGCCGAGTGAGACGCAGCATTGTTCATTCAGCTCCCGAATGCTCTCATTGGTCAGCTGATCAAGATCGCTGCGACGATGTTGCAACTGTTGTTGCAACTGCTGCTGCTGCTGCTGTTGCTGCTGATGCTGATGCACCTGAGCTGCGGTAGTTCCCGTGATATGGGCAATTTCCGCATCATCGGAATCGGTATAGAGCAGCTCGTGCTCCTCCTCGCAGCTGTCGGCATCAGTGAGATTGTTTAGGGAGTCCAGTGATGCGCATTTGGCGGGCTGTGCGTGTGGCTTTTGCTGCTGCAACACCTTGAAGTTGTTCATCTTGTCGTGATGCATTTTGCTGATCAGAGACTCCACCTTGTTGACAATGCTGCTGAACTTGCCGCCGGATTGCTCCTGATCCTGGCTCGAGTTCGATTTGCTGCTCTGCGACATCTTGGCGGATTGTTTGAGGGGGGGTTTGGGTGGGGGAAGCGTTTTTGGTGTTTGGAGTGAAAGTTGTTATTGCATTTTGGCTGCACGTCTTGGCCACCAAACTAGACAAACTAGATGGCCATAATGAATGTTAAATATTGTTTAACAAACACACTTTCAGACAGACAGTTAGACAGTTGCATTTGCCGTTGCCGTTGCACGCTGCGTATACGTGATTTTGTTGCTTTTTTTATTTTGTCGTCAATTTGTTTGTATTTTGTTTTATTTGAGTTTTCCACTAGCTCGCTTCTTTGCCTTCTTTACGTATTTTTTTTTTTTATTATTTTATACTGCAATTTGCCAAGCCTCAAATTATTTTAATTTGCCAAACAATTTAACTCATTTGACAGCTGCTTTTCTTTAGCTTTTTCTCCGCCAACTTGTGACTAATGAATGCATTTGACAGAGTTCATTGCATGCCCGACGCCGACTTGCCTTCAACAAATCTTTCTTTCACTGCCGATCTTCACAAATACTTGCAACAATTGCCCAACTTTACTATATACAAGACCAGAGGGCAGGCGAAAATGTATGCTAAAAGTTTTCATTAACATTACAAGATCAAGTACAAACAATTATTTTCTATTTATTTATTTGTTAATTTGACGTATTTATATTAATTTAATTGGTTTAATTAAATTTTATTTTTTGCCTTTTTAAATATTGCATTTTTGACCTTCAATAAACTGCAAATTTCAGTTGTTTAAATTTGATTTTATATAGACAGACAGAATTTTGTTTTTGTCCTTCAGTCAGCACAAAGAGTTTAACACATTCAGCATACTAAAAATCTGCCTTTAGTCTAGCTATTGTTCAGATATTTCCTGATAAACAAACATAAATGAATTTGAGCAGCAGATAATCGTAAAAATTTGTGAGCTTTTAGCGCTTATCGATGTGTCATTATTGCGCTCTCATATTTATTGTCTGTGTTATTTAAACATTTCAGTCTGGAGCCTTCAATTGATCTGCTTAGGAATGCACTTTGTGACTCAGCACTATCTTCATATGCCAATTGTATAAATAAATCATGTTGAGCTTATCAACTCTCGTCACTTTCCACCATGCTGGTTAGGCTTTCAGTCTAGACAGCTGCTTGGATTTCACATATGACAATAAATATGAGGCGAGAGGGTATAGAACAATGATTACAAATCAGCCAGAGGACAAAGATAGGTTAAAGCTAAGCTTGATGGATTTAATAAAACTAATTTCGATATTGTTAGATAGAATCTAAATAGAATCTAAATCGATTAAAATGACTAAAAATTGTTTTGAGTGGTTAGAATAAACCTGAGATCAGATATTATTGTATATACTCTAAATAGATTTAATTGAACTTTAAGAACTAAACTTCTTCAATGATTTTAATAGTGATAATAATTAATAGTGGTTTTTTAAGGTAAGCTTAACATAAAGACTTTTTATACCAGATCGAGAATACCCTAACAAATTGAATATAACATAAATACATATATATGCATATATAATATACGATATTCAATTTGTTGGATATACTTTACTGATCTTATGTAAGCCTAAGCTATTAAGAGATTTATTAAAAATTATAGAATTTATATTAATATGTAACGGAGAAGAAATCAAATCTAATTTTAATATTGAAACATTTTCATTATAATTTGATAAAATAACTAATTATTTAATTCGATCAAATGCATGACATTTGTCTCCATTAATTAAAAAGAATTGATTCTGTTCATTTAAACCCAAGAAAACTATTTCTAGTAATTTAACATAATTTTATCTGTTCAACAAAAGCTTACATCTATATAGATCATAAAAACAAATTTTTAATAACAGCTTTCAGATTTATCACTGAACCAAGCATTATTATTATCACAAACGGTTGAACGAATCACATTTTTAAATTAAATTAAATTTTTAATTTAGTTAATTTTAAAAGAATGTTAAAGATTTTCAAAATTATTATGGGACTGACGTGACGGATATTATATTGTTATTATTGTTTTATAAATTTCACAATTTAGAGAATTTATTTAGAAGATTTGAACAACAAACTACAATAATTAAATTAATTTTGTTTATATAATTATATAATAACTCAGTGAAAAAATGTCTTTAAAAAGCCGAAAAGTAAATAAAGCAAAAAAAAAACTTAATATTGATAGGTTGCGAAAACTGATCAAAATTAATTGATAGCATAATGTACAATTGTTGTGTGAAAATAAATATGAATATGGCAAAAACTAAAGCTTTTGGTTAAGTTTGAATGCGCGAAATGCAATGATATTTAATATTTGGGCTTACGGTGTTGGAGCATGCCGTGCAACTGCTCCGAATATACCCAATAATGCCTATAAATATCTGAACTATGCAATTTGTGTGCTCATGCTGATATTTGGCAATGCTGGAGCTGTAGAAATTTTTGGCAGTTTTGGGCGATTAAACTAAAATAATTGCTGCTGGCTTGGGCAAATTGGTGTGTTATATCACTTGATGTTATATTTGAATTATGCCGAGAGTTCTATGGCATGGATCAGTCGATTAATGGGTCAGGCGCATATTACAGCTAGCCTTAAGTGTGGTACAAAACAAAAACACAAAAAAGCACATAAAGCACTGATAAACAAAAACAAACACAATTCATTCACAGCACAAACAGGAGGAAAAAAAAAACCAAACCAAAAAAAAAAACAAAAACCAAACACAACACAAACACTGAGAAATTAGAAATAAGTTGGTCAAAAGCGAAAGAAATAGAAACAGAAGCTGTGATGAGTGCAGACCGAAGACTGAAGTATTGGTATTTGTTGCTGCCAATCGAATGTATTCGCACACGTATTCGTATTCGTATTCGTTTAGGTATTCGTATCTGCAGCAGAAGCGCTCTGCGTTATGCCGTTACCGAACATTTGTAACAAACTGAAAACTGGGCAGACTGGTCAGACTCTGGTAAACTCTGCTAGCCGACTCTTCGCTCTTCGCTCTTCACTCTTCGCTCATCACTCTTCGCTCTCCTCTCTTCTCACGGCGCTCTGCGGTGTTACCAGAATGTCCAACTCAAAATAAGCCACTTTGAACGATATTAGCGGCTAAAAAAAATAGCTAAATCTAAATACGAATAAGCTAAGCCTGAAAAAATCGACACCAAAAATACAAATAAAACTACCTGAATATAAAAATTTGAAAGTAATAAGTTTTAAAAACAAAAAAACTAATCGCTCAAATTTTCCAAAAAATTTAAGTTTTGTCAATAAAAATAAAATATTTTCTTTTACACCAATAATTTTTATTTAATTAAATAAATCCTTTTAATAGATATCTAGCTAATGCAAAAATTTAAAAAATATTTTATCTTTAACTTAAAAAAAATAATGCTATCATTTAAAGGATTTGTTTAATGTATTTAATTTATTTTTTTTTTTTCATAAATCTATTATTTTTTATTATTTATTTTTATTATTATTTAATTATTTATTTCTTTATTTAATTATATTTAAAATATTGAAACAGTTTTTTTAACAGTTGCGATTTGTTGTGTTTTGCCAATAAAGACCAAAATAAATGCTAGATTTGTGGCTTTAGGCATTTTGCAAATTTAATAAAAAAAAAAACCATATCTCGCTATAAATAAGCTAAAACGACAACACAGCCGCTCTTCGCGCTGCGCGCTGTGGCAACGCTGGCACAGAGTTGCCATCCCAACTGACCATTTCACTCGCAGCCGAGCAGAACAACACCAACAAAATGGCAGAGAGGCGGCGAGAGAGCGAGAGAGCGCTAGAGAAAAGCCAGTTGAGTGAAAAGCCGAGTGAAGCGTTAAAAAAAAGCAACAAAATTGTAGAAAACAGCGAGAAAAAAAACAACAACAACAAAAAAAAAAGAAATGAAGAAGCTTAAGAGAAATACTACAAAATATACGAGTAGAGCACCAGCAAGTGGATTAAACCGTTGCTTTTGCTCTTTCCTCTTTCTTGGCATTTCTTTTGGCCAAAGCTAACTGTTTTGTACGCCTTGCTCTCCCAATCGGGTTTTAGCTTCAGGTTTTTTTATTTATTTATTTACGTTTTGTTTTTGTTTTTGGCATTCGACTAGTTTTCATACGCCTCAAACTGTATTAAATTAAAATAACTTAAGCGTTGCATTCAACGCAACGAAAAGGAAAAGGAAAAACCGTTTCAATTGAATGCCACACTCACTGGGAGCTAAACACAGCTGAATCTAGCTAAATATAGCTAAATATACAGCCAAATATGGTCACACTGAGCACTAAGACCCACTGAGCTTGCAACTGGGCAACGTGCAAAAATGCCATTTGGAAATGAAAACAGCGCAAAAATGTAGTTCAAGTCTAGCACTATGAATGCAAGCAAACAACAAGAGCTTTCAATCGTTCGAAAGCTTTAAGCTCTTCAGCGAGTTCCGATCACAAGGAAATTAATAAATTGAAAAACATACATACATATTTTAAAAAATTTTGAGTTACTAAATGAGATCTTGATCTAAGATTTTCGATATAAATAACGAGAGCGAATTTTTTAAGCTTTCGCCCTGTCACTTATTAAGATTAAATTTGAAGTGGTCTAGAACCGAATTAAATCTTACAGGTAGCCAATAACAAGCAGGATATAAAGAGTAAAAAGCTCTTGAAGCTTTTCCTCTATTAAGTAAAAAGTTTTTAATCAGTTAAGAAAAGCTTTACAGCTATCGATCTACTTAATAGGACAGCTTTAAGGCTTTCGATATACATAACGAGCAGAAGTTAAGATGAAAACTTGGGTAGTCTAGAAGCTAATTAACTCTTACAGGTAGCAAATAAAATCCTCAGTAGAAAGTTTTACAGCTTTCGAACTGCTGAGTAAAAAGCTTTAAAGTCATTGATCTTATAAAAGGAAAGCTTTACAACCTCTGAACTGAGCAGAATATTGAAGAGTGGAAAGCTCTTGAAGCTTTCGTTTTATTGAGTAAAAAGCTTTCAAGAATTACTATTTGTTGAGTGAAGAGCTTAAACCATTTGGCCTGATAAACGAAAAGCTTGGAAGCTTTCGATGCAATACTTAATAGAAAGTCTTAAAGAAAAAGCTTAAAAGCTTAAAAAGCGGACTTACCTTGCGGAACTCCTGCACGAAGGCGGTGATCATGGACTGTATGGCGGCGGCGCGTGTGGCATGCAACGCCAGATGCTTGCCGTTGCGCAGATTGAGCTGGAGGGCGGCGGGGCGTGGCAGCGTGACTGCATTCTGTATCTCCGCAAATGATATGGCCTGAACGACAATCAAATAGTCCGCATCCCGACGCGCCAAATAGAGCCCACTGTGCGACACGCCCATAATGGAGACATCCGGATAAAGCGGCGCCCCCTGCACCGCAAACAGCCGGGCAAAGTACAATGGCCAATCGCGTGCCATGTCCACCAGATGGCGCTTCACCAGCGCCCTCACCTGTTGCCCCCGCGCCGCCAGCGTATCCATGCTAACGCCATGCCCATGCAGCATATTGAGGGCGGAGCTCTTCTCCTGGGGCGTAATGCGCAGACAGGGCGTGACGCCGAAGACATCGCTCAGCACCTGGGCGAAGAGCAGATCGAGGGCGACGGGTGGACCGATGGCCTCATGCGGCTGGAAGACCTCCTTGCGCACGCGCAGCTTCCACGGCACCCGATTGTAGGTGAGACAGGCGCTCGAGCAGCTGAGCAGCGGCGAGGCGGGCGTGGGCGTGGCCGTGGGCGTAACAGAGGAGGGGGTGACGGGCGGCGGTGGCACCGGCGCAGGCACTAGCAGCGGCGGCAGCAGCTGCTGCTCCTCGCCCCGCAAACCCAACGAGCTGCCGGAGCTTTTGCGCTTTCTCTCATGCTCATACTTTTGCGCCAGATGCGTGCGAAATGTGGCCGGCGTGCTGTTGTCACGCTCCCTCTCCCGCTCCCGCTCCCGCTCCCTTTCACGCTCCCTCTCGCGCTCCCTCTCCCTCTTCATGCCCGTCGTGTCCAGATTAGCCTGTATAACTCGCGGCGGCGCCGGCTGATAGACCTTGTGGCTCTCCTTCTCCCGCTCCACCTGGCGCAGCTCGTAGAGACGCTCCCGCTCGCGTTCCCGCTTTTCGCGCTCCTTGTCGCTGCCGCTGCCCGAGGGCGGGCCCTCCACCTCCGCCCTATCCCAGACGGACTCGGAGTAATCCTCGCGATCCCTGGACCGACTGCGACTGCGACTGCGCTCGTGCTCCGACTGCTGCCAGTTGAGCTGCTGCTGCAGCTGCAGATGTTGCTGCTGCTGCTGCAGATGCTGTTGCTGCTGCAGATGCTGATGCTGCAGATGCTGCTGTTGCTGCTGCTGCAGATGCTGCTGCTGCTGACGCACTGCACCAAAGGTGTCGCGCTCCTGCCGCTGTATAAACGCCGGCACCTGCTGCTTGCCGTAATCCGGCTGCGGCTCCGACTCATCGCTGTCCAAGGAGAGCTGCTGCGCATTGGGATGGGCATGGGGATTGGAATGAGCGGGAGCCGGTGGACTCTGCGGTGCCGGCGGCGGTGCTGGTGGTGCCATATTGGGCGGTCGGATGGGCGGCGGAGGAGCGGGCACATTGGGCGCCGGTGGCAGCTGCACTCCTGGCCAGGCGCCAACTCCGGCAACTCCCGCGCCCTCCGGCGACAGTTTGCCCTCCATGCGTTCGATCTGGCTGCGCACGTTGGCCAGCGATTCCACCGGTGGCGTTGTGGCGTTCACGCTGGCAAAGAGGCCGCCCAGCTGCTGTTGCAGCATCAGCTTGCGCGTGTCCTCCAGCTTGGCGGGGGCACGCTGCTCCGATTTGTTGGAGACGGTGGAGCGCACCGAATGCCCAGCGGTCACCTGCTCCAGACGCTGGCGCATCTCTGAGCTGAGCTTTAGCTTGCCAACGCTGCCTGGCGGCGGACGATCCGCGCCGATCTCAAAGCTCTTCTTGGCCAGCTTGCCGGCGTTGCCAAGCATGGGCGGAGGCAGTGCATCCTGCACATCTCTGCCCGTTTGAGCGGCAGGAGGCGTTGGACTTTTGCAGCTCTCGATTTCGAATTCCTCCCACTCGATGGCGGAGGCGGCGGCGGCAGAGGAGGCGCCATGTTGGGCCTGGGGCGTGGTCTTGCGCTGCTGCTGGCGCAGCTTGAAGGCGAAGAAATCCTCCTCGGTTTGGAACTGCGGCTCGCCCTGCGGCGGCGGCCAGCGCCACTTGCCAATGCGCACCGTCTTGGCGCGTCCGTACGGATCGAGAAAGTGTCGCGTCTCCGACGGATCCTTGGCCTCCAGCGGTGGCGGCATCGGCGGCGGCGGCGGCGGAGGCGGCGGTTGCATGCCAGCTGTCGCCTCCAGCACCAAGCTGCTGCTGCTGCGCGTCGTCGTTGTTGTCAGCAGGCTGCTGCTCTTCAGCCGCAAGGATGTGGCGCTTGCAGCAGCAGCAGCGGCGGCTGCGGATGAGGAGGAGGGCGAGGAGGAGGAGGATTGTGCGGCTGGCGGAGGCGTGGTGGCGCCAGAGGCCTGCGCCTGCGCCTGCTGCGACAGCAACGTTTGCAGCGCCTGATTCTGCGCCAGCAGCTGCTGTTGGATCTGCAGATTCTGCGCCATCGCCGACTGCAGGAAGGCGCGCTGCACCTGCTGCTGATAGAGCGCAGCTGGCGAGGCGTCCGCCTCCGAGCCGGGCAGTTGCAGCAGCTGATGCAGCAGCGGATCTGCGGCAGCCGTGTTGCTGTGCTCCGTGCTGCCGCCGCCCTTGATGCACTGCGTCAGCTGGGATGGGCAACAAAGTGCGCTCCATTCCGACTGCAAATCGTGCGCGATGAACTGCTCCAGTTGCAAGTCCAATTGGGAATCCAAATCATGCTCCAGTAAATGTTGC
This sequence comes from Hypselothyrea guttata, assembly GCA_035045125.1. Classification (NCBI taxonomy): domain Eukaryota; kingdom Metazoa; phylum Arthropoda; class Insecta; order Diptera; family Drosophilidae; genus Hypselothyrea; species Hypselothyrea guttata. Next base: position 62,602 of record JAWNNJ010002020.1, read on the forward strand.
AACTGCGATTCCTTCAACAAATCCTCTGTCAAGGCTGCGCCGCCGCCGCGTATGCTTGCAGCCAGGGATCGTGCATCGGATAGCTCATCCAGCGAGCCATCGAGCACGGGACTGAACAGATCGTCCAGAAACTGATCCACATCCGAGGCCTGCGAGGGCACGCGCACACGCCGCACATGGGAGGCCAGCGAGGGCGCCTCGCTGGTGTCCGACATGGCCGAGGAGCGTGTGGCATACTCCGACTTGTCCATGTACTTGCTGGAATGCGCCGAGCCATGCGAGGCGGCATGCGAACGTCTGCCAGCGTGCTGCGACTTTTGATAACGCGGCGCCGATTCCTTGCCCATGGGCGCCAAACGCTCCGCCGAGTGGTAACGCTCGTTGAGCCGACTCTCGGAGAGACCCAAGGCCAGCGTGTGCAGCGGCGAGTCCTGGGAGTCGCTGTCGGGCAGCGGCAGCAGCTGATCCCCCGCCAGCAGATCGTCCAGGCTCTTGGAGCGCGACTTCGATTGATTGGCGTGCGTGATGGGCGTAATGGGCGTGATGGGCTGCTCCTGCTCAAAGTAGCGCTCGTTCAGCGCGGAGCTGCGCGAGAGCAGCTCCCGACTGCTGCGTCGTTGGGGCAAGCTTTCCGATGATTGCTGCTGCTGTTGCTGCTGCAGCTTGCTGCTGCTAGGTGGCGCCGGCGGTGGCACCGCGGGACGCTTCACCGCCTCCGGCAGGGAGCTGCGCGTGAACTTCGCACCCGAGCGCCACAAATCGCTGCGCGGTGCGGGAAACGCTGGACACAGCTCCTTCTCCGCAATCAGATCCAGCACATAGTCCAGGCCGCAGCTGTCCGTCAGCTGTTGGCCATCGTCCAGCACCAAGGTCCAGCCACGCGCGCTGACGCCCAGTTGGCCAATGGCCAGGGCGGCTGCCTCCTCGCAGCTGGTCCAGGAGTCGACGGCCACCGTCTGTTGCGCCTCATCGGGCAGGGTGAGGGGCAGGGCCATGTCGCAGCCTCTGCTCCAGGCGCGCCATTCCAGCCACGTGGGCACAAAGCTGCGGGAGGCCGCAACGTTGCTCTGCTGACGCAGCAGCTGACGCTGCAACAGATTGCGGCACGCAACCGGCGCCTCGTCCAGCACAAATCGCAACAGATACTTGCTGAAGGCGGCGCTCGGCTGAAAGCAGCACAAACACTGCCCCAGCAGCATCCAGAGACGCGCGGCGGTGGCAGGCTCAGCGCCATGCAGCTGATTGCAAAGCTGCACGAGAATCTCATCGCGCAATCCGCGCGAGCTCAGCGCCTTGTGTATGATATAGTCGGAGAGCAGCTTCTGCTTCAGATCGTGCTCCTCCAGCGCCTTGTCGTTGCTCCAGCGTAGGATGAGCTTGAACACAGCCAGCGCGTCCTGGAAATCCTGATCCCTGGAGGCGGCGCGCGTCAGCAGCGGCGCCGAGATCGGTTCACGCCTGGGCTGCAAACGCAGGCCGTTGCAGTAGACGCTGCTGAATTTGCCAAAGCTGAACTGCGCCAGATCGCCGGGCAGCTGCGCACTGGCGCTGGGCGGACCCGGTACCGTACCGAGCACCTTGACCAGATGCCGATCGCCGTGCGGCGCCTGCCAGCCCGACAGCTTGGAGTAGATAAAGGCCAGCTCGGCGGGTATATCGAGATAGCTGAGTTGACTGCGCTCCAGCAGCAGCGTTTGCTTGGTTTCGCGCGCCTCCCGCGCACGTTGCGCTGACTCGCGCGCCTCCTGACGGCGTCGATAGTCGGCGCGCAGCTGCTGCACGCGTCGTCGGCTCTGCTTGCCGCGCCACAGACGCTGCGCGGTGCGCACGCCATGACGCAGCTGCTCGTAGCGTTGCTGCGCGCGTTGCGCACGCCAGCGCGCCTGCAGACGTGTTGCGGCCAGCTGACGACGCGCGTGCTGCCGTCGTACGAGCATGCCGCGCACATGACGCTGTATCTGCATCGCTGCCTGCCGCAAGCGCTCCGTGCGTCCGCTTTCCAGCGCGCGATGCAGCGCCTCGCGCAGAAAGACGCGCGTTGCGCCCAGCTGATAGTCGGGACCCTCGACGCCCGTGCGTGGCATCATCTCCAGCAGCACGCGGCACAGCTCGCGATACGGCGTGCCGCGCGACAACGGCGCGCTCAGCAAATGCCTGTAACGCTCCACAAAGTGCTGAAAGCGCAGCCTAACCGGATAGCCGCGCTGGCGGATCTGTATGGTGTCCAGCATGCCCAGATAGCGCAGCTGTTGCAGCACACAAGGCATGTCCATGCGCAGCGGCTGCTTCTCCTGATTCGGCTTGATGCAGCGCACGAACCACGGATGACAGCGTCCCATCGACTGCAAAAGCTGCTGCAGCGAGTCCGCAAAGCGTGCGGCAACCGTTGGCGTGCGCGGCTTCATGGTGACAAAGCGTCCGTTGCTGCCCTTGGGCAGCGTCTTGCCGGCGTCGCGTTGCGCGCGCAGCTGCTTGGTGAGCTCGCTGACCAACGGCAGACGCGAGGTGGCCAAAAGTTCCAGCACATCGCCGCGCAGCGCATCGCGATTCTTGTCCAGAAAACCATCGACGCAATACCAAACCTGTCCGGCGTAATGCGTAACGCCAAACTCCTGGGCGCCGATGCGCGGACGCGCGTACAGCTCACTGAGCGCATGATTGTAATGGCATTTCTCGAGGAAACTCAAATCGGTGGCACGCGGAAAATTCGACTCATCATCCAGCAGATGACAAATGCCCACCGGCTTCTTGGCCAACAGATGTATGACCGGCAGATTGTCATCCCAGGCGAGGGGCGTCCATTCCAAGCGCTCGCGTGCGTACTCCGCCTGCTCCAGCTTGAACACGTGCTTGTTGAAGTACAGCTGCAGATTCTCGTTGGCATAGTTGATGCACAGCTGCTCGAAACTGTTCTCGGCCAGATCCTCGAACCCAAAGATGTCCAGAATGCTGATGCGATGCGCATCGTGCGTGCCGCCCTTCTGCACAATCGAATTGATGCGCGACACCAGCCAATTGAAGAGTCCCGCGTACAGCGCCTTGGCGAACGCATCCCTGGCATCCAGGGCCTGATCGATGCCCAGGGGCGTGTGCAGACGTTCGGCCCTCGCCTCGGTGATGCGACTTGTGAGCGCACGATGCATGCCCTCGGCGCTGATGTGCAGCAAATGCGCCGCCCACTTGATCTCCGCATCGGAGCCGATCTCCACGCCCTCCTGGCCGTGCCGCAGCTGCCGCCGATGAAAGTAGACATTGCCCAGATGCAGCACAGCGGCCAACACCCGCACAATGCCCTCCCGTTCGCCCTCCGTAACGCCCAGGACCTGCATGGCGCTCAGCAGCGATGCCCAGTCGACCCGCCCGCTGGCGCAGTCCGTAGCGCCCTGATTCAGATAGAAGTACTTGTCCGCCTCCAGCAGTCCGTACTTGCCGCGCTCCGTCTCGCTGAGGCCGCCCAGCATCTCGTAGAACACATGATAGTTGCGCTCGCCCGGCGCCTGCGTGACAATCCGCGACTTCTCCAGCAGATATTGCGTTATCTTGGCGCCCACAATGGCGCCGCTCTTGAAGTACACCTCCAGATACTTGCCAAACCGGGAGCTATTATCGTTGCGTGCGGTGCGCGCGTTGCCAAACGCCTCGAGCAGCGGCGCCGCCTCCAGTATTTGCTCTGTAATGACGGCGGACGCACTGCCTCCGCCGGGCACCACGGCCGCCAGATACTGCATCACCAGCTTGGTGGACTCCGTTTTGCCGGAACCGGACTCGCCCGATATCACCACCACCTGCGGCGATGGCAGCGCCGCGTGCGCCGCAGCGCCAATGGCAAACAGATGCGGAGGCAGCGCACCCAAGGGACGTCCGGCATACTGCTTGGCCACCTCCAATCCGTAGGCGTCCGGGAACATCTTGTACGGATTGACCGCGATCAGTATGCTGCCGGCGAACGTGTAGATCAAGCCCTTGTCGTAGCGCAGGCGCAGATTCCACAGCAGCGACGCCTCGTGCAGATCGTCGAGCAGCGTCATGTCCTCCACTCCGCTGCTGCCCAGATCCTGGCGAGCCCGCAGGCTCCCCTCGCCCGGCTGCAGGGCGAACGTCTGTGCCTGCGTAGGAAACAAAACGAAACGGCATTAGAGGAATTTTGTAAAGCAACCAAACGCGATAACATTTGGTCGAAAAATGTAGAAAACCCTTTTTTGCTAAACTTTGTATGCGCATAACTTTCCCCAAAACTCAACAGATTTTGAAGCAATCTTTTTTTGTCCCAATCATTTGAGTTGGAAATTGAAATTTAAGTAACCAATCGAGAACAAAAATATTTGAAATTTTCCGAAAATCGTAAAGCCCTTAAAAAATATGAAATTTTCGGAAAAAAAGGTTATTTTAAAATGTTAAAATTAATGCGCTTAGGAATTGTTTTGCAAAGCTAAGGAGAAAAACAAAACATAACAGCATTTGGTCAAAAAATATAGATTTTAGGGACAATATGGGAATTATGGGGATTTATCATTTCTTAAACGAAAAAAAGCCATTTTTGTTGAACTTTGAATGCGCATAACTTTGCCGAAACTCAACTGATTTTCAAACGGTGTGGATTTTTCCTTATTATTCGAGTTCGAAATTGAAATTTGGGCAGTAAATCGAAGAAAAAACTGTCGGAATTATTTGGGTTCGATGACTAAATCAATTTAAATATTTTTGATGGTAAATGAAAGAATAAGGAAGAATTACATCTTGGCTTTACATGATTCTAAAAGAAAGGTTTGAGGTTGAGCTTTTAAATCGCCCCAAATAAATAAATATATATAAAAGTATATATGCTATGCTTATTCAAAATCTGGAATCTTTTAGGCTAAGAGCTTTAGAATTAGTTTGAAGCTCACGTGTCGCGCCATCACATCACTGCAGAGCGTTGAGAGTCGTTTGACCACCTGCGGGTAACGGTATTTGAGGCGTCGCTGTCGACGCAGAAGCTGCTGCTGCTGCTGCTCTGGCGACTGAGCGCCGAGATCTTCGAGATCCTCGAGACTCGCGGGTCTCTGCCGTCGGAGCACATGGGGCGAGAGCACGGTCAATGATGGCGACTGTGCCGGACTCGGAGTGATCGAGGCGCATCCGCTGCCTCGTTGCCATGGCTCCAGGTGGAAGCGAACAATGCGCATTCTAACGGAGAGACTCGTTTGACCGGACGGACAATGAGACGGAGAGACGGAGAGACGGTGAGACAAGCGAGGCAGCACAATGAGATGAGGCAGAAGTCTCGAATGCAACTGAAAGGAGACTCGGCGTCCAGGTCTGAGAGCCACTGCAACATTGCCATAGTTTTGTTTGGTTTTCCAGCTATTTTCAATGGCGATCGATTGAAACACGTTTCTATTTCTATTTCGGTTTTCCGGCAATGCCACAAGCAGTACGAACAGTGGGCAGTGCGGGGGGAGGGGCGACAATAAAAAGAGAATAGTTGGCGAACAAAGATGACACTTCTCCTGCCACCTTTTTTTTTGGAGAGAGCGAGAGAGAAACCTGCTGCCCGATCTCAATTTAATTAATAAAGGCGCTCTTCAGCTCTGTGTCACCGAAACTCTCTCTTTCTCTCTCTCTCGCTCTCTGTCTCTGTCTCTTTCTCTGAGAGAGCGCCACTTTCTCTAAGCCAATCCCAAACGCAACATAAACAGAACCAGTTCAACTTGGATTCTGCACCGTTAATTTCTCCTCTCGCGCAACGAGTGCGACATATGCTTAAGTAATCGGTTAATCGACAAATAATCGATAAAATAAAACTTACAATTGGGAGAACTAAGCGTTGAGCTTTCGCACTTCACCTATTTGGCGTTAAGTAATAAATGGCAGAGATTTAAGCTTTAGCTATTACAAGAGTAAGCTCAAAGCTGCTCGAAAAGCTTAAAAAACTTAAGTAAACTCTTAAAGTATTCAAATTATTCCCCTCGATTTAACAAACTTTCAAAGCTCTACCTACTTATAAGCTTTAAGTTCTCAAACTATTCAAATTTATGTAGAGCTTAAAGCTGCTTGATATGCTCAAAAACTTAGGTAAAATCTCGATGTATTCAAATTATGCATCAGGATTAAACGAGCTTTAAAAGCTTTACCTCTAAGCTTTAAGTTCTCAAACTATTTTTTTGGAGCTTTACAACGTTTAAGTTCTTTTACGAAATTAGTAATGGATATACTTCAGTTTATGCTACCCCATGTGAGCGAAATACAACAATGCTGCTGGCAAGTGGTCAGACAACGATGCTTGATCTTGAACAGGATATAAAGCCAGTATTGCAGCAAGAAGTTGCACAAGTTGCACAAGAGAGGCGGAAGCAGGCAGTTCGGTGCTTGGGGTGCAACAAAATTCTGCTGCAACTGCAAACGGCATTGCTAACTGTTGCCAGTTATTAGCCAAAAGCCTCTGGCTGACTGATGCCTGGACCAACTGAGTGACAGACGAACCGACTGTCAGCCATAATTGCCAGGGAAAAAAAGGAAACGAAGTCAACAGTCGCTGACGGTGATACACATAATTATATACCAGACTCTGCACAGTTTAGAAAAATTCAACTCGAGCTGCTTCCGTTGGCAAGCACCACCATCTAGATACCCTCGCAAAAGTTTGAGAAAAAAATGCAGAGATTTTTTTCCAAAACAAAATTTAGTTTTTAGTTTATGATATTTTATCATGATTAGCTGAACGATTACAAACTTTCTTGAAATAATTCGAAAAAAATCTCTAAAAAAACCTTTTTTTTCAATGCATACCCCTAACACTCTAATCTAACTACAGGGTATAACTAGCTACTTAGCACGCAGCAAATGGCATGCCATGAAATTCCAAATGCCCAAGCAGAAACAAAGCAAATTTGCGTCTTGACAACAGGTGAAAACAGTGAAAAGTTATTTTCGTAAATAAAAAACAAAAAAATAAAAAAAACCCATAAAAAAAGGTGTGATCTCTATGGCAAACATTTGGACGGGCCTGACAGTAGAATACCCTGTACCCTATAGTTTAAATATAATTTTATAAAACTGTCAAAGAAAGCGTATCAGCAATGCTTCTTATTCTTACTTTTTATGTGTGCCATGTAGCGCTGCGCAATATTACGTAGTTTATATCTCCCGTGTTTATCAAGCGATTTCAATGCGCTTTTTAGGATAGTTATCATCTTCCTGATCAAGAATATATATACTTTGTGGTGTCTGTCACGCCCCATTCTGCATGTTACACACATTCTGACAAAGTTAATTACCCATTTTTCAATGGATACAGGGTATACTAGAAAGAAGAGTATACATACCTTGCCTTTGATCATGGCCTGTACAACAATCACTTGTGCCGCGCGATGGACTTCCTGAATTTCTCCAGGTATCGGATGGCCCACACCTGGATCAAACCACACCAGATCCCCTTCGGCCCAGTCCATGGTCCTTAGGCTGCGATTGTCCAAAATGTGTAGTTAAATATTTGATTTTTTTTCGTCTTCTTCTTCGTCTTCGTCTGATTCGTCTTCGTCTTTTCCCAGTTGTGGCAATTGCTTGAATTGTTCTACAACAAAAGAGTGCCGAGGGGTAAACAGAGGAAGGAAAGAGCGCAGTCGCTGGCTTAGCTTCAGGCTGTTGGCTGATGCATCGCTGTAAATAAACAAACAACTGATTAGTTCATCATAGCCACAACACAAGAAAAACAAACAACAAATAACAAATAACAAAATAAGAAAAAACCAACCTAAAACAACATGAAAAATGATCACAGCAGCAAAAATTCACGTAATTATTTCTAGCAATGTAGCATACACTACAAATAAAATGCCACTGCCTTTGGCTCTGGCTCCAGCGCTGACTTACATGGAATTCATCAGAAATAACTGCGCAAAGCAGCGCAATTGGTCGACCCAGCAATACCCTGTATTTGCCAACATTATTTGCATTTAATATGATTAAAATAATATAAATAAATGATTTTTAAATTAAAGATATTAAAGATATACAATTAAAAAATACTTTAAGCCATTTCCAGGGTATATCTTCGTTGTGCTTTTACCTTTTAGATTTTATCAACATTAAACAACTTGGCAACTTAAGCTTTTCCAGGGTAAATCTTTATTATGCTTTTACATTTCCGACTTTGTAAAAAACTCTAGATTCCTTACAGAGTATATATAATAAATTACAGGGTATACGAGCTCTCATCGAACTCTGTAATATAAACATAATATATATACCCATATTATTAACTTTATATTTATTTATGCCCAATTTTAAAATTAAATTACAGGGTATATAAGCAAACCACAAAATTTACACACAATGCATATGTCCACATTTGTTGTCACTTTACAAGGTATATTCGCTTTACGTTCACCTCTGATTAAATTTAAAAATATTTAATTACAGGGTATATCAGTAATATGTAAACACATAAACATGCACACAATGCGTATGCCTACTTTGTCGGCCACTTTACAGGGTATAATGGCTGAAAACAGCACCAGGCTCTCTTTTATACGCACATAGCCCAACTAACAAACCATTTTGCTTGAAGTACAGGGTATTTGGTGTTTATACAGGCACCTTATTTGGCATTTGCCATTCACAAGTGATTGTCGCTGAGCTGCCGAAGGATGAGAACGATGAAGAGGCGAAGGGAAGGGACGGGGGTAGCATAGGCTGGAATTGGCAACGACAGGCGAAGGTTGAAACTGAATGATCAATGAAACTTAATGAAAGTAAGTTAATAGTTTTTTTTTCTTGGTTTTCTTTGACGCCTATTATGATTGTTATTATTATTATTATTTTTTGCATTTGTTTACATCTTTTTGCTCATTTCTTTTTGTCATTCAAAAGATGTACAAAGTTAAAAGTGAAAAAAAAATCAGCAAATGAAATGCAATCAAATGCAACAGCGAATGTCATGAATTTGTAAAGAAAATGCAATTGTAATTGTTGGGAAAATCAAGGAAAATTAAAAAAATGAAAAAAATATAAATATGTATATATGTATGGAAAGTGAGAAAGGTATAAATACAGCGTAAATAATATCACTTGATATTTATTTTAGTTTACAATGAAAGCTCTAAAAAAGTTCAAAATTCTTTAAAAATAAATCATAAATTTGGTAGGGATATAGAGCTAGTAAAACTTCGATATTGACTATATTGATGCTTGAATATTTGAAAATATCCACATATCAACCTAACCTAATCCTAAACATTTCGATATAACAATATAGAGAACAATAACCATATATCAATGGAAATTTATTTATAATTAACGTAATTACAAAATTATTATTAATATTTTAAAAACAAAATTTTTTTTTCAAAAAAATCTTTTTTAGAAACCAGAACTTTTGACCAACTTTAGTTAAAATTCAGAATTAGCATGCGAAGTTTTCGCTTTCACCTTGATTGCTAAGTTTAAACCTTTTGCCATGTTTATTTAAAATTTTAGCATAGTTCCAAAAAAAGAATAGCTGATTAAAATATTGTCAAGCCCAAAAACAGAAATCGACTTGATTAAAAAACTGATTAAAAAATTTCAAAGGCACACAAAAAAAAAACATAATACATAAATATTGTAAATATGGCAAAAAATAAAAGAGAGCAAAAAACAAAAACAAAAAGAATTGGTAACCAGGCTGGTTAAGAATATCAATCAGTTTGAGAAAGAGAGAGAGAGAGAGAGAGTGAGCAGAGGGTGAGAGAGGGAAGAGAGAGGAGAGAGTGAGAAGAGCAAAGATATGCTGTTTGTTGTGGCTGATTATCATTGCTGAGACAAACTTTCACCTGTTTAGCGGCAAAAGCCTTTAACATAAATATTTATGCCCAAAAAACAAAAACAAAATTTCAAAAAAAAAAAACAAATATTGTTTATTGTTGTTGTTTAATGCATGCACTCGCAATTTGGTTTTGGAATTATGGGCCTGACGCTATCGCTGTCTGGGTCTCTGTCTCTGGCACTGAATTTGGCCAACAAATTTGTGCTAAATGGCCTGACAAGTGCCTACGAATTGACAAAGTCAATAGAGTGAGAGTAGAGGCGTAGGAGAAGAGCTAGAAGTGGGAGAGGTGGGGGCTTAAGCGATAACTCGTTTGTGGCTAACAAGCGGGCTCCAAGTGCTTCAAATGTTGGCAGTAGAGTTGGTCAAATAATATCGATATTTGAATTTTTCAGCAAATATCGATAACATAAGTGGTGCAATATTATATATATTATCGATATTTGAATTTTTGAGCAAATATCGATATTCTTTTACGAAATATCGATATTTTAGGTGGCATAAAATGATCGGTATTATCGATATTTGAATTTTTGAGCTAATATCGATATTCTTCTTTAAAATATCCATATTATTAGTAATATATAATGATCGATATTATCGATAACTGCGGTGTTTCAAAATATTGTTCTGTAAACATTTAAATAGTTAAAAATATTACTGTTTTTTCATTTAAATAACTGTATATAAATAGTTTTAATTAAAATTGAATTACTTTGTATGTTTCAAATTGAAATGTGTCTAATTAATTACGATATAATCGATAATCATCGATATCAAAGTCCAAAATATCAGAAATATATATCAATGCTACTCCAAGTTTATGTCGTTTGAGATACTATAAAGTTGGATATATCGATATTTAGAAAAATCCAAGTGTTGATCTATCGGTATTGACAATATCGAAGTTTCATCCGCTCCAGTTGACAGCTGGCCGTCATTCAGTTCACTCACGCTGGCACTCACTCATTCATTCATTCAGTTATTCATTTATTCAGTTAGTCAGTAAGTCAGTCAGGCGGTCATTCCATGCCAGCTAGCTCTCTCGCCCCCCTTTGCCGCTGTTCCCCCCTGCCGGCCACAAGTCGAGTTCGACCGCATTCCAATGCTAAGACGTCGCTGCCTCAGTCGCTGCCGCTGCCTCAGTCGCTGCCGCTGGCTGCAGTCGCTGCTCATGTTGCGGCCACCGATGTCTATGTTGAAGCAACAGCAACAATAATTTTAATAGTCGTAGTTCTCATTTGTAATCAATGAACAGCATTGCGAAATAAGTGCGAACAAGAACCAGAAAAGTTTAATTTCAAGAATTTTTTCTCTTTTTTTGGCATTAGCGGAATTTCAGCTTGTTTACTAAACAGCATTAACAGTTAGTCGCAGCTTGAATTAAGCGGTAATTAGCTTGGCATTTAAGCCATTAGCAAAGTTATATAATAAGCCAAAAATATGCAAAATAATTCATTCACTTGAATTGTAATTAATATGTTTATATATTCCTAAGAGGTTATTCTGCACTGCGATCTAAAAAGATTATATTTTTGAATACAAGATATATTTATAAAACTGAGCTTTCCATAAATGATTATTTTATTTATTTTGCATTCATTTTGTTTATTTTTTAATTCTATTATTTTAATTTATTAACATATGAATTCTTTAATTAAAATTAATTTTTATTTATTTGTGTATAAGTTTCGTAAAATTTTATGTTTATCAAATTTTGTTGCTAATGAAAAGTTTTCGTTTTAATGAAAAAAAAAAATATGGTTAAGAATTAGTTTAAAATATATTTGTTTGTATTTACTTATTTAATAACAGATTACTAAAATATAATTGAGGTATAAAATATAAATAGGTATAAAAGAACATACATTATTTTTAAATTAATTATTTACATTTTAAATATTTATTCAATGAAATGAAACTTTGAAAAAAAAATTAATAAAAAAAAGTTATAATTTATTTATTTTATTTTATATAGATCGTTTTTTATACAGATTGTTTTTTTATATAATATATTAGCAAACGAATCGATCATTTAATTAATTAATATATAATGTTAGTCATTGATTTTTTTTAAATTTGTAATTTGGTTTATACAATTTCTAGTTAAAATTTGTATATTTCGTTTCAAGCTAATATGCAACAGTTTATAGTTATATCTCTGAACTTCCGTCAAGACTTGACGCCAGTTTCAACTTGCTTTCCCCAAATAAAATATATATAGCTCTTGGAATCAAAAAAAAAAAACACATCAAAAATATCATAACAGAAATGTCATAGATTTTGTAGGCTCACTTTCCGTATCAATTTGATGGTTGTATAAAAATGTTGAAGAAAAATGTAACTGGTATTTTTGTTAGTTAGATCTGAAAACATGCAAATGAGGGTGTGGCCAAGAGGCAATCGCTACGTTTTGTTAGTGTGAGAAATTGTTGTTGTTTGTTTGTCGTTTGTTGTTGTTTTTGTTGCTTGAGGGCAACTCGACAGTCTCAAATGTGACCTGCTCGGGTTCAAGGTTTCCTCCCCTCGCTCACCCTCTCTCTCTCTCTTTCTCTCTCACTCTGATCTGCCTGTAGCTGTTTTTCTTATTTCATGCGTGTGTATTTCTTAGTTTGTTGCCTAAGTCTTTTGCTTTACGGCATTCAAGTTCGTTGCCTGAGTCTTTGGTTTTTCCTCGTGTATTCTATATCATTTTCATATGCATTTCAAAGGCAAGGCATTTGTCGCTCTTCCCATCAGCAAATGCGCTAAAATCCCTTAATATTCTCCAATCTATCGACATCTATATATATGGTATGTATATCTGCTGTATCTCTGAGTCATAAATCTGCGTTTTACGAGACAAGCACAAAAAAGTAATCAAAATAAACGTTCAGTCCGCACCTGCAGCAGTCTTTGGCCATAACCACAACAGGTGTACGGCTTTAAAGGTGTGTGTATATATACATATAAAAAACAAATATATACATACAATATATATATAGCTAGTTTCTAGTTTGTCGGGTCTTGTATTGATTTGTGTGCCAGATTCTTGGCATAGCTGAAATCCCTTGACAACCAAGCAATTCTCATGCGCATAATTAAAGCAAAAACCAGTAAGGACGGGGCAGATCAGTCGGACGTAAGCGACAGTAGGAGAGCCTGTACTCTGTGTTTGCCATTACAATGGCAATAAATGCGCAAATTGTCTGTTGCATATCTTCGCTGTTTCTTATCCGATCGTAATGCAGTACCTTCTGGCTGCACTAATTTAATAGACCCTTTTGTACACCTCTAAAGTACAGAGTCTACCAGGTAGAGCAAATTGTCTGTTGCATATCTTCGCTGTTTCTTATCCGATCGTAATGCAGTACCTTCTGGCTGCACTAATTTAATAGACCCTTTTGTACACCTCTAAAGTACAGAGTCTACAGAGTCTACCAGGTAGAGCAAATTGTCTGTTGCATATCTTCGCTGTTTCTTATCCGATCGTAATGAAGTTCCTTCTGGCTGCACTAACCTAATAGACCCTTTTGTACACTTCTAAAGTACAGTATCCAATAAAATTTGCCTTGCCCGTCATCTCATTTTGGTTTGAGGCATGCCACATTTAATTGTTGCCTACGCACAGACAACAAATTGTGGGGCGTGGTCGCCAACGTGTCAAGTGAAACGCCTAAGATACATCTTCAAAAACAAAAATAAAAAATAAATAAAATGATATAAAGATGTAAACCACAATTCATTTTTATTTCCATTTTAATGACACGCAGCACAACAATATCGAATAATAGCATCCAATATTTAATCATTTAATTTTGTTTTGATTTGGGCTTTGGCGCTCGCGTTTCGCATTTCTATAGACACTGCTAATTGAGTCAGTTTGTCGAACTGTAATTTATTTAATTTATTGCCCATTTTACTTTCAGCTTGTTATTTATTTCAAACATTTAACACGATGCTCGAATGCATTTCACTGCATGGAGCACTTGAAGCGCAACGTTGACTCCGATTTCATTTGATTTCGATCTGTTTTCAAATTCATCAAGGGCGTGTATACTCCAAAAACAAAAAAATATATATCGAATACTGCATTTGAAACGTAATATTATGCTCATTATAATTCGTATTATTAAAAAGCCTATAAATAGGCATTTTGTTTCTGCTGAAAAGAAACTCGACGCGTTTCTGTTTGAGCTCGGTTTGCTTTCTTTTATTCAGTGGAAAGATATCATCGCAATGACAAATTCTAATTTGGAGTAAAAACAAAAAACTTGCTTGAGCTTTATCTATATCCTCTTTAATAGAAACTCCCCAGAGAGCGATAGCACTAATTATTTTTCTAATATTTATCAACAATGTATGAGTTATCGCTCAAGTACTCTGTGCTCTTCTATTTCCTTCGATTCCATAATTATTATTTTACTTTCTTTCTCTAGACAAAATTTCGATTATCCTTCAACGCTTTTTTTACAGTCTCTCGTTTATTTTTAGCCTTTCTTACGAGTATAAAAATAAAATAATATTCCTTAACTTATTATTAATTATTGCCCAATTATTAATCAACTATATTTCGTTATTTCCCATTGCTTATCTCCATCGAGACTCTTTGATGGTTCCTAAATTGAATATTTTTTCCATTATATCCTAAGTGAAGCTTTAATTTGTAACATCCCATTAACTATTTAATTGAATTCAATTTTTTAATTCTTTCTCAATCCTGCTGAGACTGTCACGCAAATCTTCCGTAAAAAATCAAAATCTCCTAAATTATTTAAATTTATTATTTAAATTAAAATTTTTTTGCCTTGCATTTTAGTGCATAAAACCTAATTAAAAATATTGGCATTATTCAATAATTTATTCATTTATTCTTTATTCTTTATTTTAATTTGTTAATTATTTAATGTTAATTTATTAATTTATTTGTAATTTAATTTTTTATTTATTCTTCAATTACTTATTATACATATATCGATTATTTATAACATTAAAGAAAACAGAATTTCTATATATTCAAATGTAATAATTTTAAATTCAAAAAGTTTATGTAATGAAACTTTCTATCCATAAAATTGAATGCAGAACTGTGTATACATTTCGCTAAGTGTAGTTTCCAGCAGACATTAAGTGCTCATCTTCGTATGCATGTAGATGGTTGGAAGACTATATGTTTATGTATGGCACATGTCTATAGTTCTTATGGACTTGATTGATTGCAACGCTGTTGTTGCAACAATTTAGAGGCATGGATGCATTGGATTTAGCTGAGATTACATTTGCGATATCAAAAGCCAAGTTTGGCTGGCGATTTCGACTCCTTCTTTGGCCGGCTGAGTCGAAGAGACGAAGCTGAAAGCTGAAGTTGAAGCTGAAGCTGAAGTTGAAGTTGAAATTGAAGCTAGAAAGCAGCTCGGCTCCTGCGTGGCAAACTGACTGACAGTTTGAGTTATTGGTCAAATTATTGTTGCTGCTTTTATACCCTGTACCCATTAAAAATGGCCAAGACAGGGTTAATAGCTTTGTCAGAATGTATGTAACAGACGGAAGGAGGCAGACCCCATGAAGTATATATGTATATAGAGAAGAGCTGAGTCGATAAAGCCCATAAGAACTGGATGTAACATTTTTGGAACATATTCAACACACGCAGATCAAATTTATTACAAAAGTTGAATGACACGCCCCTTGCGCCCATTATGAACATAAGTAGCAAACATTGAGCAATTTAAATGATAATAATTTAGCTACTTAAATTCAGTCTTATGTAGTTGGTGGAGGTCATTAATATCTACCAATTTTGTAAATTTAATCAAAATCAAAAAATAATTAAGAGTTATGATGCATCAAACTTTGCCAATTTCTAAGCAATTTAATGCATGAAAGAGATGGAGAGAGACGTTATACATGTTATACATATATATATGTATATAGAATATTTCAAATAGAGGCTACAGGGTATGCTGCAGTCGGGCGCGTCGACTGATCTGCTCCGCCCATTTTGGTTTTAGTTGCTGTTGTTTTGGGCAGCAATATGTCTACGTGCTGACTAGTCACATATTATTTGTGGATGCTCTGAAGTAAGCCGCTTAATGGCCTCCAACTTGCCACAGACAGAGAGTTATACTGCCGCACGTTTTGTTGCGCGCGAGCAAATAGAAAATTTCATCTCGCAGCAGCAATAAGAAGCGAAAGAAGAAGAAACAGCAGCAGCTAAGCTGCACTGAAACAAAAATTACGTTACACAATTCCATTTGCATGAACTCAATTGCAGAAATTTGCAATTTTATTGCGAATAAATTCGCAGCATGTGTATCTCAAAATTGGAAAAAAAAATAAACAAATTTAAAAAAATTAAAAAAAAAATTTTGAAACCGAAAGGAGAAAATTTTAATTTTTTTCTATATAAAAAAAACAATTGCAAATAATTTAAACAACTATATTCAAATAAAATCAATTTTGTTGCAATTAAATTTTTATTGTAATGTTTAATGGAAATATAGATTTTTTCCAAATTAAAAATGTTAAGAAAATTTTAAATATTGAAAAATATATGCATATATATAATAAAATAAAATGTATTCCATAAATTTTAAATTAATTTTAAATATTGAAAAAAATATATATAGTTATATAATAAAATAAAATATATTCCAATAAAATAAATTTACATAAATAAAAAATTAATTTATTTTCATCAGATTTGTATACTATAGACAATCTAAGCAGTATTTATACCCTGTGCCCATTTTTTTAATTTATTAATTATAGCTTTTATATTTTATGTTAGATCTAATGTCATAATTGGAGCTTTGGAATTTATGAAACAAGATATAGATGGTATTTTAAACACACCCTTCGAATTTATTTCGATTTGCAAATTAAATAATAAAATCAATTTTTAATCGCACTTATTTCTGCTCAGCTTAATCATGATGGTTTTGAACAAGCTATCAAATTGTTAATTTGGAAAATTCTTGGGTTTTTCTCTCTGTGCGCAGCCGAAAGAAATATTTAGCAACAAGTCCAAGCCCAAGACTTCGATGTCTCGATGTCTTGATGTCGATGGCGTTGTCGATGCCTGTGCACGATTTCACTAACACTAGGGCCAAGTCAAAGCCCAGCCAAACGAGCGCGCAAACTTGGCTAAAACAGCGACACACATACACACACACACACACACACACACGCACAGAGACAGACACATATGTGTACACACACGCACAGGCAGAGAGTGAGCCAAAAGGCCAATAAACCTTTGGAGAGACAGCGTCGAATGCTTTGGTACGTTGGCAGTCAAAGCGCCAAAGATTGTCTGCTTCTTCTGCTTCTACCGCTGCTGCTTCTTCTTGTTATTGTTGCTGTTGCTGTTCATCGATCACATACATCGAGAGAGAGAGAGAGAGGGAGAGAAAGAGAGACAAACTCCAACACATTGAAAACAAAAAAGGGAAATTTTCAACAATAACTCTTTGGCATGCAAAAGACAATTGAAAGTGCCAGGCGACATCTGCTCACTGTTGTTGTTGCTTGTTGTTGTTGCATGTTGTTGTTGTTGTTTGTCGCAGTTGCTGCTGTTGTTCATTTGTTGTTGCACACTCAGAAAAAAGTCACACTAAATTTAGTAACAATTAAACCAGATTTACCCATTAAAAGCAGCTAAAAACAGCGCTAATAACTCTGGTGTTGCGTTCGAACGTTTGCTAATTAGTTACCATTTAAATTTTAAATGTTTATAAATATTATATTAATTATATTATTATATATTATTATATTACAAATTACTACACTAAAGTAAAAGTATACCATAAAAAACAATTTTCACAAAAAAATACAAAATAAATGAATATTTTCATCAAAAAATGTGTTTAGAAAAGTTTCAACGACGAGCGCGTAGCGCGAGCTGTACGTCTTTTCTTTATTATTACATTATTTTATATTATTATTATTTTAAAATTCGAAACTTAGTTTAATCTAACTAAATTAAGCCAACAAAAACTTTTTTCCAGAATTTAAATCCAAAATCAACTAGAAGAGTATAAAAAACTTGTTTTTAGCTTTACAAGCTTTAGGATCGAAATGTTCTTTAATCATAAAGAATTTTGTTTTTAAATTTAACTTCGAATCGTGTCAAATTAAAACCAACTTGACTCTAGAACTGACTACGAAAAATGAGAAAATTTTAAATGTATTTTGGGTTTGTTTGGCACAGATTTCACTTGTATTAAGCGCGATTCTCTGGGTATTTTCTCTGAGTGTAGTTGTTATTGCAACTGTTGTCTGTCTATCATTTGATTATTCTAAATGTCCATGGACTGTTGGTTGTCGTTGTGTCTGTTGCTGTTGCTGTTGTCTAAGGTGTGCCATTTGTTTATAACATTGTCTGTTGTTGTTATTGTTCTCTTGATTTTGCCAGGCATTCAGCAAGCTGTGCGTTTACAGTTGTTGCTGTTGTTGCCGCTGTTGCTGTTGTTGCTGTTGCTGTTGTTGCCGCACCCGCAAATTGAAAATCAAAAAATCAAATAAAAGGGAGGCGCATTTGGACGCCCCCTCGAGCAGCTGCAATCTTGTTGCCAAGTGGGACGAATACGAATCGTGGGCATTGCCATACATAAATTTAGTTAAATTCAAAAAAATTCAGATAAATTCAAAAAATTCAGATAAATTCATTTATACATACAAATATCAATCAAACGTATCAAAAATGTAAATTCCTTCAACAGTTTTTAATTAATTAAACATTATCCCATCGACAATTTATACCAATTATCACCAAGTAAAAAGTAGTCTTGTTGTAATTGCAAAGCTATTAAAATCCAATAAATCCGATACAATCGATAACAAAGCGATAAATCTGGTACAATCGATAACAAGCCGATCGAATATAGACGCAATTTCGACCATAATGTAACTATTCGTATCAATCTTAACTTTTTTTAATAAATTTCTATATCAAAGTTAACATTTTTCGATATTTATTTGGCTGTAGCTTAGTTATCGAAATGATAATGAAACAATAATCGAATGATAATCGATATCAGTTATTGATAACAATTAACTACAATTGCATACGCATATGTACAGATGTGTAGAGAAGACATATTATAGATAAGCACAATGGATGGAGGTAATCAATCGAAGTAACCCATAATTTATATATACTTTAAAATAATATTGTTTGTTTAATAACTTTTGTGTTTATTCACCGATTTTAATGCGCTTTTCAGAATAGATAAATATAATATAAGAGAGTATATATGCCGAATAACAATCATCCATGTTCAATATTCCGCTAGTTATGCGATTTTTATCGATTAGGGCGGAAAGGGGTCGATGTTGGGTACATTTAAAATGAATGAACACTACGGGTACGGGGTAAAAAAAAAAGGAGATGCAGCTCATGCAGATGTTGATGATTATGTTGAACAATATTCGATCGCAGTTATGGATAACAATCGTCTGGATATATATTTGCAGAGAATTGATAAAAACCAGACGCAGTTGATGATGTTGATGATGATGTTAATGTTGATGGTGTTGATGTTGATGATGATGATGATGTTGATGATGATGATGTTGATGTTGATGATGATGATGTTGATCATGGCCCCGACAACTAAATTAAATTTCACTCTGATGGATTTCTGTGACTTGCTGTTGTTGTATCCGCTGTGACTAAGTATTTTGTTTGAATAAAGTAAAAGCCAATTAACATCTTTGTCACATTAACATACACCATGTAGCGCTGTGTGTGTGTGTGTGTGTGTGTGTGTGTGTGTGTGTGTGTGTGTGTGTGTGTGTGTGTGTGTGTGTGTGTGTGTGTGTGTGTGTGTGTGTGTGTGTGCCTGGTCTTTGTTATGCATTTGAGGCTTTGGCTGTTGTTATTGCCGCAAAAAGCACATAGAAAATGGGCAAGCAAACGTAGAAAGAAGCGAAGGCAAAGGAAAAAACAAAAGACTTAGGCAACGAACGTGAACTAAGAATGCGCAGAGTGAGACAGAGAGAGGGAGAGAGAGAGAGGGAGAACAGGCACAACAATAAAAACAATAACAATTGCTAACGCTTGTTGCACGGAAGTGGCACACACACACACACACACACACACTCTCTCTCTCTCTCTCTCACACACACAAGCCAGGAGAGCGGCTGAGAGTGAGAGCGAGCGCCAGTTGAGAGTTGAGAGAGCGCCGCTGCCGACGTCGCAGTCGACGTCAGTTGAGTGCCCAATGCGGAATTCTTTGGAGGCCGGAACCAGTTTTTTTTTTCTCTTTTCTTTTTCTTTTTTTCCATTTTTGTTGTCTTACTTCGACCAATTTTTATGCTGCTTCTGCTTGCTTTTTTACTCGTTTTTTCCGCTTTTTTTTTAATATTTCTGCACGCTTAACTGTTCGACATCGTATACCGTTGCAATGGTTCTTGCCGTGATTTGCCAAAACGAAAAGCTAAGCCCCCTCCCCCCTCCCCCTAACCACACGATCGCTTTCTATTATTGTTGGCAAAACAATCGATAGCACTATCGATACCAGCGGTAATCAGCAATTTAATCAATTTAACCGAATAATCGATGCAAGCAATTTTGCATTTCAAATTATTTTAAACTATAAATTATCTTTTTGTTGCCATGAATTTGTAATACAAATTATTAAACTGCATTAATTTTATTTATCTATTATTATTTATAACATAAGAAAATTACATTAGGTTAATTTTTAAATAATCAAAAAAAATTTTAATAACAATTTGCATTAAATATAATTTATTAAATTTTTCATGAATACAAATATTATTTAAAAATCTAATTTAGAAAATGTAATTAATTTAAATTACACAAAGGAATACAAATTGTGAAATTGTATTAATCTTAGTTAAATTATTATTAAATATTTAAAAAAGGAAAAAATATTTAGTGTAATTGATCAATTTTTGAATAATTAAAAAAGTGATTAATTAATTAACGGTAAAATTAATGGTGAAAAATTTTAAATTTAAATACTGTATTTATTTAAATTAATCGGCTTCTTACTTTATTAAAAGGGGAATAAACATAAAAAATTTTTATAATTTAAATCAATAAAAAAATTGTTTTTATAATACTTAAATTAAAAGTAATACACTTACTGATTAAAAAATACATAAAAACTGTATTAATTAGAGGTTTCTCTATTTGTATTTGCCCAAAAAATTTAAATGATAAAAAAATATAATATTTTTATGTTAATTGCTTAATCGATTATTATCGATAAAGGCCGTTATCGATTGCCAAAATTATCGATAGCTTGCAGACTCTACTGTCGATTCGAATTCGCATTCATTCGCATTTGTGTGTATTCGTATTCGATTGTATTCGTATTCGATTGTATTCGAATTCATTTGTATTCGTTTTCGTACAAATTGAGTTTCAATTGAATTGAGTTGATTTGAATTGAGCTGAGTTTCGATTGCAAAATTGTGGTAAAAAAAAAATAAGAGAAAAACAAAAAATGTACTCGCAGTCCACATTCCACATTCCACACAACAGCTGCCTCCCCCTACTCCTGCTGGAGTTAACCGTTATGCAACTGGAGAAAGCACCGTTAATACAATAAACTGAAATCGATCTGTGGGCCAAGCTAATCACAGAACAGGTCCCACAGCTGCGGGATTCTGTAGCAAATGGACTCTGACTTTACGCCATCGATGAGCTCATTGTACAAAAACAAAACAAAAACAAAAATGTATAAAAAATAATTAAAAATATAAATATAGATACAAAGCTAACGTTTGGAACGTGACTGCAGTGGGAGAATACGCTGTGGAATGTGGATGGTGTGGACTCCAAAAGCTGTTAGCTGCAGCTCTGGCCAATTGGGTTTTTTTTCAGCATTTTGTATGCTTATCGTAAATGTATTTGAAAGTTAACAATTCTTTTTCTAATATTGTTTATTTATTATATTTTTGGTATTTATTTTCAAGATTTTCTCTAGCTTAGTTCAAGTTTTATTGGGCCTTTTACTGTGTAGAAAACCCTATAAAAATATTAAATATTTTTGAAAATAAATATGAGTTTCCAAACTTTGTAATTAGTGTCAAAAAAAGAACACTCAAAATAAGCTGGTATAAAAATTATTCTAGTTCATCAGCTTGAAAGAAGCAAGCTTAAATACACTGACAAAAATACTTGGGAATAAATAAATAATATTAAAACAGATTTGTCTAGAAAAAAGCCGACTCAACAAAACTGACAAAAATGCGTATTAAGAAGTTTTCGAACCATATAATTAGTTAAAAAACAAAAATACATAAAATCTAGCTAATTAATTTTAGCTTGAAAAAGGCTAGTAAAAAGGCAACTCGACAAAACTGCCAAAAATACATATAAAAAAGGCAATAAAGCAAATTTCTTAATTATTAAAATCAAGCTAGTTACTTAGCTTGAAAATGGCTGAAAACAAAAAAAAGCAGACTCGACAGCACTGTTAGGCCGGCTGCTTTTGGCCACATTTCTAAGTTCAAATGGTTTGGCAATGACATTTATCGTTGATCGTTGATCGTTGATCGTTAATCGATATCATAGTACTCACTTGTTGTTGTTGCTGTTGCTGTGGTTCTTGTTCTTGTTGTTGTTGTTGTTTTAGCTGTTCTTTGCTGCTCCCTCGTTTCCGTTAACTGTTGCGCTCTGCCCGCTGCCGCTGCTCTGCCGCTGTTCTGCCGCTGCCGCTGCCTCTGCCGCTCTTATTGTCCACGTTTGTACTTTATGTATGTTTGTATGTGTGTTTGTTTGTGTATGTTTTGTGCTCTTTTTTCACTTCGTCACAGTCATTAGAAGAATTCTGCACTCTCTTGCTCTTACTCGCTCTCGCTCTCGCTCTCTCTATTGCTATTGCTATCTCGCTTGTTTGGCAATACGCGCACTTGCAAAAAAAATTAAATATTATGGTAATCAGAAATTCAGCAATTCCTATTGCATTTTGTGACTGTGTTGTGTATGTGTTGTATATACGTATATATATATATATATATATGTGTGTGCGTGTGCGTGTGTGTGTGTGTGTGGCACGCGCGCACTTAAAAAAAAAAACAATAATAATTTTCAAATTTAACCGACGGATTCTGCGCACACGACCTGCCAGCTACAGAGCAGAACTTGCAATGCTCATTGGCTCATTGGCTCAACGGCTGAGCGCGCTGTCGAGCTTGTTTTGCAGCTGGCCCGCTTGCACGCACAGCCGCTGGCGCAGTTGCTTGGCGGCGTCTCGCTCTTGAGGCCGGCACACGCGCTCAAACCAGGCTCGAAGCGTGTCCTGCTCGCACGCGCACGCGCAAGCATAGCGATCTCTCGCTCTTCAGGCCGGCGCACCAGCTCAAACATCAATATCGCTTATCGATATTTTTCGCAGCGTCTCTTGTCAGCACTGCAGCCATATCCGTTTTTCCGCCAGTTCTGACTGTTTTTGAAGAGCATTTGACTTTTTTAAAAAATAATTCAGCTTTTTTTCATTTTTTTTTGTTAATTTTACAAAATGCTTGCAAAAATAAGCAACAATCAAAGATCGGTTATAATATTTTGTTGAATATTTACGCATCACACATTTAATTGAAATTGAAATTTCGAATTTGAAATTATCATAGGGAAATTGTTATGTTTCCAGTAAAAACAATTATATTGTTTTTGCAAGTGCAGATTTAAATACAAAAAAAAAACCGTTAAAACGGTTGTTGAAATTTATTTCTTGAATTTTTCTAATTTTTAACATATATTTGTATTTTATTTTCTTATTAGGAAATCTCTAAGAAAATTATTATTTTATGTATTCTAAAATAAATACATCTATTTCAAAATAATACATTTATTTAGTAAATTTTTCATATTGATTAGATTTTATTTTTATTGTTTTTTTGAGAAATATATTATTTTATTTATTTTCAGATATATTTTAGATATTTGATAACTTAAATCCGGTTATTTGTGGCAACACTGGTGTTAACAGCAAACTTTGTTTGGCGCGCAGAGCAACTTTATTTGAATAATTACAAACAAAGCAGGCCTTGAGCCACTGAACATGTTGTTTGATTCAGTAGGAAGTCAGTTCTACACAGTATTTCGTGTATCACAAACAGTTGCACGCACTAAAATACAAATAAATAAATATATACAATATATATAAATATACACAAGATATATATAGAAATAAGCCACACTCTTACCGTACATACAAGTGAAATTAATCGAAAATGTTGCGCATACCAGGCATGCCCCTATTGCCGGGCACTCTTTTCCGCGAGGTAAGCAGCTAAATAATGGGTTATCGATGCTTTTCAGATATATATATATAGATATGGCTAATGTTTAGGTGAACAAGGTGTACTATCCGAAAACGCAAACATTGAGCAATTTCCGAGGCGTGCCCATGCTCAATGATCGACTGCAGTCGGTACCCGTGGATCCCGCTGGGATCGTTGTCGATATCAGTTGTCCGCCGGCCCATGCCCACGCACTATATCCGCCACGATCGGGTCCGCGGTTGCCCCCCTGGCTGGCCTACGATAAGAAGGTGCTCTACTTTCGGGCATACTTCAAGCAGACCTTGCAGGAGCACTTTCACGCCCCCTACATGGTGCGGCATGTGAAGATCTATTACTATCTGGAGGACGGCACCCTCGATATACACGAGCCCAGGGAAGAGAACTCGGGCATTGTCCAGGGCTGCGTGCTGCATAGACAGCGGGTGCCGAAGCCCCCGCCCTGTGATAACGAGTTTCTGTCCATCATCGATCTGAATGTCGATCGGACGGTGCAAATATTCGATCGCAACTACCACATCTATGACTGTGATCTATTCACCCGTAACTTCCTCAACAAACGGGGTATCACGGTACCAGATCCAGTCGTACCCGCCGTGTAAGCATCGAATTCTTTCACAACATCTATTTGTAATCCAATTAAAACACTTTTCGTACCTCACTTAACCCTCACAGAGATCCTTGCATGGCGGTACGTAAACGGGGTCCGGCACGTGCCAGTGCTCCACCGGAGAAACGACATCCGTTCGCCCAGTTTTTGAAGTACGACCGTCAGATATTGAAGTTCCAGGCGTATTGGGATGATCGCACCGACATGGGAGATGTGCGCAAACTTGAGCTCTACTATTACCTCGCCGATGATACGATGGAGGTCAAGGAGGCGCACATACGCAACTCGGGCAGGGATGGACCCACCACATTCCTCAAGCGTGGAAGGTTGCAGCGTGTAAGTTACTGAGTATCCAAGAGAAATACTTCACGTCATACTAACTTCTTTACTACACGGTACAACCCTAATCATTAGCTGATATTCCCTTCTATTACAAGACCAATTTCCTAGGATATTGTGCTTCCTTTAACATTTAATCATCCTATCCAAAACCTTAGTTTATTTGCTTCTATTGAGAGCCTTTCCTTCTTTAAGGAATACGATCGCTTTCCGACTATCTTCTGCCATCTAGATGCTATTATTATTTGTTTCCTTCCAACTTCTCTTGCAGGAATTCGATGGCTTGCAGTTGCCGGGACAACAGACGGCGCAGTCGCTCCTGAATGTTTTGGGAACCGCGCGTAATGTCCGGTATTGCGTCGATCCCTTGAACATGGGCAACAAGCCGCTGTTGTACTACAACCAACGCGATCTACAGATCGGCAGTGTGATCAATGTGTACGGTCGCGCTGTGGTTATTACTGACATGGATCCGTTCACCCGGAATTACTATCGCGATAGTTATGGAATCGAGCAGTTTACGCCGTTGGCGCAACCGACACGTTCCGATATCTGTGCACCCTATGATAAGTCTGGTAGAATGCTACCGCCCTACAATGGCTGGGGCACCTACGAGGACTCGGCGGGCAATTGTACGTCCATTGTGATCAAACGGCCCAAGACGGACTTCCGTAAATTCATCAAACTCGATCGATTTGTGCTGCGCTTTGGTGCCAAGATGCTGTCGACCATACGGGAGAACTGTGAACGCATCTTTGTGATCAGCTACTTCCTGAGCGATGACACGATGCAGGTGCAGGAGGTGGCTGTACGCAATTCTGGATTTTTGGGCGGTGAATTTATGAAACGTGTTCGAGTTTTGATACCCGGACAGGAGAAATTCACGTGCAAACAGCCGCAGTATTATCGGCCATGCAACTTTTATATTGGTGCCACGATGTCGTTCAAGGACTCCATCTTCCATCTGGTGTCGGCGGATGAGTTCACGCTGATGTACATGGAACACCATCCGGAGCAGTTCGACAGGGCGAATGTGGAAATGATACTGGACAAGATACGCAAGGTGCTGGAGACACGAATGGGCGATTTTGTCACCCAATGTGTGCCGGACTGCGACGATCTCGAAACTAAGATGGAAAAACACACCGTCTTCGTGTCCTTCGAGGGTCTGAAGGGTGCGCTGATTGCGCTCTGCGGCAACAGCATCACAGATCACGAGATAATCACCGTGTGTCGCCATTTCTCCGGAGAGCAGGCACCCCCGAATGCCTGCAGCCGGGATAAGGTGCGTGCCGCGGCTCATTTGGAGATCAAACGTTCGCTGTGGAACGGACGGGATGAGCTCATGGAGCATTTGCATCACATTAATCCCAGCAATAGACCTTTTATGCCCGAGTCACAGGTACGCTCAACGCTACGGGGCTTCCGTATGCCCTTCACCCTCGAGCTGATCGATAACATATTGAGCGTACTCAATCGCAACGAGTGCGATGACATCGAGGTCTGCGATCTGATGAATTTCATTGATGTCTCCTGCTTCAGGGGCTGCGACATGCCCCCCATCAACTACGCCTTTGAGCTGTGCCCCAAGCTGCCCTTCCAGTACAAGGGGCGTGTCGTCGACTTTGGCTGCCTCCTGAAGGCCATCAATTTGCCACTGAATCTGCCCAAAACCGGACAAGCCCAAGCCATCAAGGCGATAGGAGAGCCAAACGGTTGTGCATAACAGGATTTCCCGATTAATTTCGGTTTAAAAGAGTTTTATTTTTTGTGTTAATGTTAAGTATCGCATCGAAATTTCTTGTAAACACCACAACATACGAAAATCGCTAAAGAATCGTAACAGAAATTAATAAAAACGTGAGTTTTACCGATAACTGTAAACGAGGCATTTGAATTAACCGCCAAACTATTGAGATGTTAGCGACAAATGGCGGCGCTGCTAAGTTAACAGTTCTGCTTTAGTCGAGTTGCACAAACGCTGACCGGTTACTCAGCCAAGTTGCACACCAAATAAACCATTGCCAAGACGCGTACGTAAATAATGGGAAATATGCAAATATAATTACAAATCGAAAGCTATTACGATATACATAGTCTGTATTGAAATTTGAATTAAAAAATGTCTAAAAAATTGCATTCTTATAATATAAAAGCATATAAATATAAACTTTGATAATAATCATATAACCGCAAGAAGGCGCCGCTGTTAAGTTAACAGTGCTGCTGCTTTAGTCAAGTTGCGCACCTCAGCAGCAAAGAGGTTGCGATCTGCTTAGTCAAGTTGCGCACCAAGAAACGGTTGGAGTCTGCCTAGTCAAGTTGCACACCATAATTATAGATATGACAGCTTGGCGCCAAATTTAAATGTAAAAAGTTAAAAACATAAAAAACACATTAGTTGCATACATTTTATGTTCATATTTATTAGATTTCTTGAAAATAGCATTCTGGGAGTTTGCACAAAAAAATAGGCGCATTAAATTAATAACTTAGCGTAAGAAAACTTGTTTTTATCATATGGGAATTTTTACAAATATTTTCATTTAAATTTATATTTATATAATATATATATATATATCGCTGTGATTTGGTTTTTAGTCAAAAATGCAGCTAGTTGTATGTATATATCTTGTAAAATTTTAGGCATATTTTGATTAAGTTATTTGAATTTGTATATTTGCTTCATATAGTAGTTGAAATATGCTTGATAAATGTACGAAAAATCTGTATTCACTTGAATTCACTGAATTTTATTGAATATTCATTTTTATTGTTGACATCTCCATCGATCGGTTTAAATAGATATAGTATGTATAATCATGCATGTATATCGTCTATATGTTTTGCAGGGTTTCGAATTGTAAGCAGCTGGTGATCCACAAACGATAATCGACAATCGATAAACGATAAACGAATTTAATTTAGTAAGTACTGCACTTAAAATTAATTAAACATTTCAGGGCAAAAAAATAAAGTAAATTAAAATTAGTGTTAGTGGAGAGGGTGGGGGGAAGGGGTTCTAATATGTATCTAGGATGAAGCCACATAAAATAGGATCTTAAGGGAAGAATATAATATACGAACGCACTACAATCGAAAGCTGAAGCTAAAGATCGGAGACTCTAATGATAACAAAAAGAACGAATTTCTTATAGGCAATATTATTGTTATTGTTTTTTTTTTTTGTTTTTTTTTATTTTTTTTTTAAAGAATGGGTTTACTTAATGAATTTATCGAATTTCCAGGACGCCCGGGGCTTGAGGATAAAGATCAAGTGAATGCAAAATGTTTCTGTTAACAATCGGAGTGCGCACCCCTTGGCCTAGGGCAGTTTGAGATGACAGAGTGTTACTGGAGAGGAGCAGGGGCGGGCGCAGGAGGGGGAGTGGGAGAAGAGCTCCCTCTTGCATAGATTTTCATATTTTCATACTTCCTTTCCGTATCCACACTACAGACATACGCGCACACCTAAACATATAAGACCTTGTTGATGACCTTGCTCTCCTTTCTGATTTTTTTCGCTCTCCCTCTTTCTCTCTCTCTCTCTCTCAATCGTGACGGTTGTGTTCGGTTTCGGTTTCAGTTTCAATTTCCGCTTAGATCTCATCAATGTCGATCTCGTCGCCATCCTCGTCCTCCAGCGCGTTCTTTTTGTTGGCCGCAGCAACGACAGCGGCAGAGACCGAAACGACCTTCAAGGGCTCAACACGCGCCCGATCATCGTACTCGATCTCCACGTCCGAATCGTTGGCATCGTTATTGTCATCATCGGATGAGGAATCCTCCTCTTCGGCATCCTTGAGCCACTGCACAAACGGTTCGACCTTCTCGTGTATCTCGGTGGCGATCTTCTTGGACACATGACGTTTGGATATCTTCTGGGACCACTCGAGTATGACCTTCTCGTCGAGTATGTCCAGATCGTAGAAGATCTTGAAGATGCCCGCCGCCTTGCTCATCAGCGTTGTCGCATGCAGATCGACCGTCTGCTCAATGCCTCCGATCAGATAACGTTGACTCTTCGGATTGTTGTGGGTGAAGCGCAACAGGAGTATGCGATTCTTGCGCACATCGTTGATGATGTTCTCCGTGAAAAGCAGCTCGGCGAGCACCAAGGGTGCCTTGTTCACAACATCCAGACGCTCCGCCTCGATCAATAGCTCCTTGTGCGTGGCCACATCGTCCAGCTGCTTGTTGTCACGCTTGGTCTTCACCAGCTCGTAGAAGATGTCGATGCGCTCCTTCTCCGTCTTGTCGTAATCGTCCGAGATGGTCATACCCTTGGCACCGTCCGTCAGATCTTGCAGACGTGCGCGTATTGCCTCCTGCGAATTGCAAATGTTAAATAACAGATGTTTAACAGTCGAATACAAGTTAGGCATGTATCGATAAACTAAAACCACCGATGTCTAATCATGTTAAGCGTACGCACCTTGGACACATCAACACTCCAACCATCATCGTCGTCGTCGGCATTGCTCTTCTCCGGTATGGCTGCACTGATCTCCGCTTCCGTTTGACTCGCATGATTCGTGCCGTTGCCTCCGTCGGATTCGCCTCCCGAATTGTTGGCCATCGAATTGTTGGACATGGATCCATCCGAGTTCTCCTGCTTTTGCTTCTGCACACGTTTCGAGCGTTTGCCCTCTGTCAGCGAGGAGCCTTGGGCAGCGGGATTCAGCGATGGGGGATTCTTCACAATGTACGTGTTGACCTTATGATTGACCTTGAGCAGACCATGGAAGCCGCACGCCTTGCATGACTGCGAAATGGTTTGATTCTTGGCCGATACAGTCAGATTCGTTTCGGGATTATCACATTCGGGACACAGTACAAATTTCCGTATAAAACCATCGAGTAAATCCTGCAGCTTGTTCACATCGTGCGACCCATTCACAATGAAACGTTCATTCTGTAATGAGAAGTGTGTTATTTGAGATATTAGCAAGCGGTACGCAAATAAGGAAACATCAAACATTGGCAACATTGGTTGTAAATCAAGAAGGAAGGTATATCCACGTAGGAGAATATTACCAGATAAGTGAGTGGATGTGAAAAAAGACCAAGAAATACTATACAAGAGCAAGATGTTTGTAGAAGAATGTTAAATGTTAACAGTACATTGAATACTTTAGCAAGTACGTAAGGAAACAGAGGGTAGATCAAAGAATTAGAGTCTGTAGTGCAGGTGTAAAATATTAACAGAGGATGTTAAGAAGTAGGGTCTTATAACAGATGTGTACACCCAATGTTAAGTTAACCGTTCGTACCTTATGATCGAACTGCGTCTGGGCGCCCAATTCACAGCCAAAGTACTTGGTCGGATAGGTCGCCGGACGTCCGATGGCGCGTGCCACTTCGGCCATGTTGACCAAGACGGTCTTGATGCCGTTGCCCTTGCCCTCGACCTTGGCCTGGAGACGGGGCATCTTGTAGCGATAGAAGATGTCCGTGACACTACGGTTAACATTGACGGTTGCCATCTTGTTGGATCGATTATTTACTGCTTTCTCTCTTTGAACAAGTGATTGTTGCTTCTATGGAGTTTTGGATATTGAAGACTCTCTCTCTCTCACTCGAACGTATTTGAAGTCTGGATGCCTTGGGGGGGATTTGCGTAAAAATTAACTCTTCAATTGGTATTATTGTTGTTGTGTTGTTGTGATGTTTGGTTGTGCGACTGACAGCGCCAATATGTTGTTGTAATCAACGGGTATTCTGCAATTGTTAATGTGCCCTTCGTTTCCGTTCATTAAATTTGATTTGGATCCTGGTTATAATGAATATTATTGTATTTATCGGTTTGGATGTACAATCGAACTTCTAACTGTTGACGGCTCTTCTTCTTCGGGGAGGTGTATATGCTAAGCAGAGGGATTCCGTCACCGATTGACTTTCGGATACGGCTTCCGGTTTTGTTTTCGCTTTACGTCCGCTGAGCATCGACTCGCAAATCTGTTGATCCTTTTGCACCGCGTTTCGTCGTCTGCGTCTTCTTCTG
Source organism: Hypselothyrea guttata (assembly GCA_035045125.1). Lineage (NCBI taxonomy): Eukaryota > Metazoa > Arthropoda > Insecta > Diptera > Drosophilidae > Hypselothyrea > Hypselothyrea guttata. The sequence continues at coordinate 93,598 of JAWNNJ010002020.1, forward strand.
CTTTTGTGTTCAGCTTCTGTATTTAGTATTGGATGAATTTGGCTAGTTATTGATATCCATAAAATGAAATTCCTCTTGCTCTCGCACACTTCTTCGGCTTGTCCCTGCTGCGTTCTTGGCTTGGATTGGACATAAAATTCCCCACTTCTCTGCTTCCTTTCTCATGTAGTGCACGGACTCGTCTATTACGACAGTGTGTGGTATTATCTTCAGTATGTTCCTCTATATATTATTATTATTATGTGGCATAGTCTTAACTATTGGTGTTTGTTTTTTTTTTTTTTACAATTTTTTGGTTTTTTAATTTTTTTGTATATTTTTTGAATTTTTTTTAAGTAAAAAACTATTGGAACGCCACAGAGTTGGCTCACGTGTACCTGAACGGCTGTAACTTCCGATGTCTATTACTTGAAGTCCTGCAAAAGAAGCAAAGCAGATGAAACGGATTAGATGATGAGCTTAGTTCGGTACTCTCGGTACTCTATATAATAATAAAGTATTTTACTGTAATTAGAAATATTTTTCGATACTTCTTTATTTAAAGTTGAGTTTTCCATTTATTAAACCTCTTAATTTTTAAGGGTTATACTTAATCTTGAACAAAATCTCGTATTGTTCTTATATTTATCGATGACTTTGATTTTATCCTTATCCCCCAATCTTAGCCCCCTTTCCTTTTCCTTTAAACTTAATTCCGTCTACTCCATCTGCTTGTACTTACCGATGACTTATAGTTCGCCTCTTTGAATTCATGCACAGTTCGAAGCTTTTACTCCGTTCTTGTGGAATTGGAGGTGCGCCTTTTTTTGCTGGTGTTTCTGCAAGAGAAAAGAGAGCGACATGAGCGACAGTGTCAAGAGCGGATAAATGTTTAGAATAGATCTGCGAAAGTAGGGAAAGTCCCCGTTAAAGGAGATGGTCGCTTACCCACATAAATTTAAAGTTAGAGCAACGATTGGAAGTTTGTAAAGTCACACAGAAAGTCATGGGCTCTTTAGTAGAACGAAAGAGATAGGAAGTTTCGTCGGGGTATGGGGTTGAGTGAAAGAGGGCTTTCAGTGAATACCGAATGTATTAATGTCGCCTCATCGAGGTCTTCGGAGCAACGACTCGCATCGGTTCGGCTTGGTTTTCGCTTCGTCTTCGCTTGATGCGCAGTATTTTTGAGACCACATCAAAATTTAGATCGAAAAGTAAGATACAGCCTATATGGATTTGAATTTAGCTGGAAACCGTGGCCAATTTATAAGCCAATTGTCGTATTCACATTTCTTCGCGTCAACCGTACATAAGAATCTGGAGTTTACTGTAAATTTAAGAACTCGAAATAATTTTTGGAACGTTCAGCTAGATACGATTTGGAATAAATTTCAAAACTTCTGATAAGCATATCTGAGAACTACTAAACGAACCCTGACACTAAACGCAAATCATACCATATTTCTAGTTCAACAAGTTATCGATACTTTTAGAGTATTGGAAGAACGTTGCCGCAATATTATCGATACAGAGTTGATATCGACAAGGATTTTTTTTAAATGTACATGAAAATTTAATAACTTTATTTTTGTTGAAATTTAAATGTCTATAATTTATAAAAAAAATATTTTCGAACAGAAACTGTTTTAGGCTGTAGCCATTGATAAAAACAGATCCGTCCGAAAAAAGGTAAAGTCGACAGCAGACATTGATATAAAATAGTATTAAACATATTTGAAAATAGCTTAAAATAAATTTTAAAAAAATTAATAAAATAACATAAATAGGAATCAATAAAATAATAATATACTTTGTGGGGTCTCCCACGCGTCCTTCTGCCTGTTACATATGGGCATTTCCACAGAAAGGTCCACCAAGGCCAAAAAATTAAAAGTTCTTGAAAATGAATTTTTTTTAACGTGGTTGCATTAAGAAATATTCAAATTTAACAAATTTATCGATTACAGTTTTCAAAATATTCGAATGCAAAGTCGCGCAAACGCATCTGTTGTCATTATGATGTTTTTAGGGCATGTTTTGTTTTGATAACAACTTCAAGAACAGAAACATTATGCTTTGTCTTTTGCTTTCTAAAATCACTTCGAAAATCAAAGAGTCGAAAGAGAACGCAAAAGGAAATATGCGATTACCAATTACGGTAAAATATTGATTTGCATTATCGCTTGCTGCAATGTCCGTATGAAATTGAAAAACAACATTTCGTATCAGTACGTCCAAATTACTTGCTCGAATTGCATCAAATTTTTTTTTACAAACAGAGTTTGTGTGTGCAATCCAAATTAAAAAAAAATTTTGGAAAAAAATTTTTTTTGTATTTTTGGTAAAAAAAATTTTTTTTCCAAAATTTTTTTTTAATTTGGATTGCACACACAAACTCTGTTTGTAAAAAAAATTTGATGCAATTCGAGCAAGTAATTTGGACGTACTGATACGAAATGTTGTTTTTCAATTTCATACGGACATTGCAGCAAGCGATAATGCAAATCAATATTTTACCGTAATTGGTAATCGCATATTTCCTTTTGCGTTCTCTTTCGACTCTTTGATGCTCGAAGTGATTTTAGAAAGCAAAAGACAAAGCATAATGTTTCTGTTCTTGAAGTTGTTATCAAAACAAAACATGCCCTAAAAACATCATAATGACAACAGATGCGTTTGCGCGACTTTGCATTCGAATATTTTGAAAACTGTAATCGATAAATTCAAAATTTTTTCAAATTTGTTAAATTTGAATATTTCTTAATGCAACCACGTTAAAAAAATTCATTTTCAAGAACTTTTAATTTTTTGGCCTTGGTGGACCTTTC